>JAMKCH010015697.1:0-72509 GCA_023653785.1 Ophioderma brevispina
CCTCAAGGGATCTCTCAGTAGCACTGCTCGGGGTCTATTTTCTGACCCCTGCTTGTTAGATTCCGAAAAACCCATACGTACTTGGAAAATAACTTCCCCTAAGATTCGTGCGAATATAATGTTTGAAAAAAATAGACCACCTTCATCGCACTCGATAACGTTCCTGTTATCGGTGGTAGTTTATTTGACTTTTGGTGGCTCTGAAAAGAGCCGTCTATATCACGGACACCTTTAAGGTGTGTGCGGATTGCTTTCAGCTTGTTGCCAACCAGCGTGACTTGCTAGTTAAATGGCCTAGTACAAAAACATTTTCTCGGGTCTTGGTGGCCTATGAAAGAGCCGTTTGTTGACTTTACCGAACTGGGGCGTCGCTTGCCCTAGTATCTTAATCACTATCCTCCTCTACGGAATTTCCCGTACCTGGGGAGCCCAGAGGAGAATTGTCGTTCTCGTTACTGAGGGGATTTTTTTTTTCTTTTTTTTTTTTTTTTTTTTCGTAAAGACTTCCTCTAGTCCCCTATTCTCCATTTGTAATCCAATAAAAGTATGTTAGAGTAGGGATCCTGGTTCTTGGATCATGGGATGGGTTAATTTCCGATTCATATCGGAATGTTAGTTTGCCCTCACCAAATATCACTCAGATTCTTGGTCCTGCTATATGCTATAAAGGCACCTCGGGGAAAAATTGTTTAAGTTTCGGGCTGCGGCCGAATGATAATTTCCACCAATGTTTCAAGCAGCGCGTTCTTTGACAGGGTTTAATATTTACTGGCGGGTAGTAGTTCATAGGGTCTACATCTGTTATATGTTTTGATATTAGAGTGGATCGGTGGGCGAAATGGCTACAGAGAGTAGATCTGGTAGTCCATGGCGAGTAGTTCAATGGCGTATTATTGTTTGATAGAGATCCTTTTGCAGGAGAAGGTTCTGAGTTTGAGTTAGTCTATGGCACAGGTAATTTAACAGAAGCATGTTGATGTGAAACTTATATATTTGTTGTCGTAATTTTATAATGAATTACTACATTCTTGGAACAAAGGTTTTTAAAGTAGATGATTTTTTAATGTCACGGGGACGAGACTGCCATAGTAAAGGCATGTAGCAGTTTCACAATTTACCTTTGACATCAATGGACCAAATGAAGCAGATCGTGTCCTACCTCCCTGTACAGAACCAGTGTATAGTCTCACATCTTGATCGATTAAGCTGTGACAACAGAGATACAGAATGCTTGGTGCTGTGCCGTTTTGTAGTTATAAACGGTAACGAGATTGAATAGTTTGGGTGTCACGGTCAGGTACCAGGTCACGTGGCAGAGGTATCAGATATCAGTTTGCTTTTCGGGGCGACCGGATAGATATAAATCCCGACTATTTAACTCAAGGTTCTTTTAAATGACCCTTCTCTGCCCACAAAAGTGCGTTCCTTTTTTTCCAAAAAGACACAGTGTATTAGGTCGAAACAGTACAAAAATTACCTTTTACCTACTGATCAAAAACCGAAGTACGATGACGATAATCGGTTGCTTTTTCCCATGTAGGATACGTACGTCATTTTCTGAGCCTGGGTCCCCCGAAGCAATAAATATAAACCAATCATGCGTGACGTCATATCAAATATTTATTTTTTCCCAAACTAGGGTGTTATTCCCATAAGAAATTCATTTTTAAGATTCAAACATCTTTATAGTGTTCATTTAATAAGAATTTCAATTGTCCCCGAAGGAATGGAAAAGATGGGTCCATAGTCTACAAAACTGAAAACATAGTCAGCTGGCTAAATACCCTTACCGTGGATGAATGAGCAGACGGATCCCCGTGTTAGTGTTAGCAGGGCTAAAGGCACTTTGGCGCTGGTCTGCGGGGGTTATGCTCTAGGGCCCTGCTACCAACATGCACAAATTTACCTTAGCCCCTTACCAAAGAGAACTCGTATCAAATAGTTCCATGCTCACTTCACTCGCTCAATCCCCCCTTTTCAACTTCGGCCCATATCAAATCGCCGATACCAACTCGCCCATTTCAATCGCCTCTTACCAAATTCGCCTTATTAAAACTTCCCCATTTAAACTGCCAATCATGAACTCTCAGTATTAACTCACCCCATACCATTGATCAATATCACATCGTTTCGTCATCAGCCACTATAGTTTGACATAGTCAAATATCCTCTTAAGACGATATAACTTCAGTAACCCACTTTGTTACGAAATTGTTACAAAGTTTGTTAAAGCGATGTATGGTATAAAATCTATACGCACTATATGAAATATCTCTAAATAAAACGTACCAGATGGTTTCATGGCCATTGGAGTATTCCGTGCGAAAAAATCCAGATTTATCGGACCAATCTACAACAACTGTACAAACGATCATGGAAGCTACCCTGTTTATTCCCTGTGGTATATTTACAACAACGCCGCATGCAATACCGAAACAGAAGCAACGAAAATATATACCATACGCGCATATATCACGTGCAAATTTGTCACAAGCCTCATCCTTGCAACTTCGGGAACACACAACGGATAGAAGCGAAGTTTCGTTAAAATTTTTATTGCAAAAAACACACTTTTAAAACCTCAGTGATATGAGAAAAATTTTTAAGAGGGTTTGTTTTAGATATCATTTGTGATTAACAAAGGTTTTAGTTGGCCTAAACACCTTAACAATCCATGAAAACGGGACATTTGAAAAGGGGGGGGTTCGCGTTATATAATTTTTATCGCAGTCGCACTGTAACCACTGATATCTCTATACAAGGGATTGGCTACACAACAGTAATTGTATATGATGAATGGCGCAAAGGCAAAGGGCGGGCATGGTCTACCGAACACAATATTACCATTCCAGAGACACCTGTGTAACAGAAGTTGTATCACGGGTGCACGTTTAGAGTCATGCCATCCTATACGCGCAAACAATGACGGCTCACTGATTGGCTTGAGTATGTAGTCTGTTATGTCGATTATCCAAATGTCAATGGTAACAATTTTGTATAAATTGACCGGCTCTAACACCTGATTGGGCTCTTTTTGGATGACCAATATGGCCATCAGTGCTTCAATTACGAAGCCCAGGTTTCCAATTAATTGTATAGAGATCAGTTTCGAAACCCAATATGCGCGGTTCAGCCAATATACATTTACTTAAAGGTACCGAGTAGCGTTCTTTGTATGATGTAGAGTTTCCTAATTTTTATTTTAAAAACTATATTTCTCAAGATCCCCAGGCTCATTTTATAAAATATTAGGCACAATGTATGCCCCCATTTGATAAATTTATATATTTAAAGGAAAACGTTAAATTAAAGCGGGGTTTTAATTCCAATGTTTTTTGTTAAAAAGCTACCGCGCGTCTTTATTTACAGTGGCCAGAACTTGACTAACCTCCGATCATCTTTCAATTGTGTGAAAGACTAAACATGGCTTGTGGCAAAACGTTAGCGTAAATAATCAACGTGCGTCTTCCTTAAATCGTCTACTGCTTCGAAAGTTAAGCGTGAAAATGCTGTTTTTGGCAAGGAATTACTCCAATGACCATGAAAACCATGTAGTACGTCATCATATTTAGGGATATTGCATTATATAGTGCGATATATTTTATACCAATTAAATTCCTTTAAGCACTACTACTGCTGCTCTATGCACAAGTACAAGACAACACATGTAACTGCATCGAGGGAAGTAGAACCAAATAGATTAATATAATATTGATAAAACTTATGATTAAGGAACACGTCATACAAGCTTCAACTCAACTCATTATCACTAGCCATACCCTAATTCAGTCCCTTTGCAACTTAACCAATACTTTAAATACTAAACTCATGGCGATACTCAGCAAAAAATTATGTAAACAATAATTGTTAACCAAGCGCGGTTAATCTGCTGGATGCTACTGCTCTATATTGGCATGTAATGAGAATGACAACTCAACACACTGTAACGATGATTACCATTGATCAATTTATTATTTAGCTCGCCCAATTTCAACTTGTCCCATATCCAAATGGCCACAATATTTCAGCCCACTTTAATATTAAAATAATTAAAATAGTTACCTTAACGATACAACTTAAGCAACTCACATTGTAAACAAAAATTGTACAAAGTGAAAATAAAGTTTTAAAAACAGAACTTCAACGCACTATATAACAAATGTGATACAGTGTATTAAAGGCTGCTGCTCAGGAAGACTAAATTACTTTGTTTATGCAACTAGGTGAATGCATTATGAATTATGCATATGAAAAAAAACAGAATCACAGAAACATTAGGGAAAAATTAGTCTTCCTAGATCTAACAGGCACAAAACCAGCGACCTCAATGTTTGGTGGGGATTGTCAGTTTGCTAGGGATATACTTCTCCATTGGTTACTCACTGCAGGAAAGTTATATTTTACTACAATATAGAGCAGCAGAGCATCTTAACGCACTTTGTAACAATTTTTGTACAAGTGGATTGAAGGTTTTCCCTCAAAAAAGATAACACACGTTGTATTTCAATTTTGATACAAAGTGGTTGCTGATGTATATCGTCATGGGAAGATATTTGAAGTAATTTTGGGGGTGATCGTCAGGTGCTGTCATTTTCCTTCAGGGCGGTAAGGGAATATATTCTCCATTGTGTTAATATGCGAGAAAAGATAGCAGGTAGCAGAGAACCAACTTTGTAACAATTTTGTTACAAATGGGGTGAAGTTGCCCTTAAAAAGAATAACGCACTGTAACCAATTTGTTACAATGTGGGTTGTGTGTATTTCGGTTCATGGGAAGAGATTGAAGTATTTTAATTATAAAAGTGGGCTTGAATTAACACTTAACTGCATGAGGGGGTCTACTAAGGCTTCTTTTTTGGCTTTTTGGTCTTGATTTTAATGCGTAATGTATTTGGATATATTTGTGTATCTTTTAGTTGCGCTTTGCACTGAGGCAAAAAATTGACATCCATCATGTCGTTTTTGCTTTAATAAGTATGGGTCCCTTTTTACAAATCTTAGGCGCCATTTGTAACATTTTGTTACAAAGTGTGTTGCTGAAAGTATTATCGTCATTGGGATATTGAAATCATTGTAAAGTGGGCTGAAGTTTAACACTTTTTAACAAAACTCTGTAACCAATTGTTATCGAAGTGGGTTGCTGAAGCTATATCGTCTTGGAAATATATTTGAACTATTTGAAATTATATAGTGTTCTGAATGAAGGTGGCGAAGAGTGGTATGAGATGAGGTGCCATTGTGGAAGTTAATAATGAGCGAGTGATAAGGGCAAGTTATTAATCAGGCGAAGTGTTCGAGTCGATTCGATTATGGGGTGCGTGTTATATGGGCGAGTTGGATCGGCGATTTGATTGTGGTTCGAGTTGAATGGAGAGAATTAAATTATTAAAACTGTGCGATTTGATCTGGACGAGTTAATAATAGGGCGAAGTGCTAACGGGCGCGAAGTAGTAATACTGGCATAGTTGGTATAGCGCTATTTGATTTGATTATTGCCGAATGAGTTGATATGGGGGAATGAATAATTGGGGCGAGTTCAGTGGGAGAGTCAATAGGTGGCAAGTTATATAGTGGGCAGGCATATGGGAGAGAAGGAGTTGGTATGGAGCGAGTTGATATGGGGTGAGGTAATACTAGGACAAATTGGTATAGGTCGATTTGCTATGGACGAGTTGGTACTGGGCGAGTGATGTGGGGAGAGTTAGTGTTCTTCATGGATATCTTTGAAGATTTCCTCAAAATAGATTGTGTTAACAAAGTGATCGGGCTGTTCCCTGTTTGTTTGGTCAAAAGACCAGCATTACGCAGTTCGTAAACCAATTTACATGGGGAGTAATGTTCTTAAATGGAAAATCTTTGAAAATCATCACTTTTAATTTTGGGACAAAGTGCGTCGAATAAGTTGTATCCTTCTTTGTTCTGTCACAATAGAAATTAACGCAGTTGTAAACAATTTTGTTTAGAAAGTGCGTGTGTGTTATGAAGGCGTGCCAACACACGAACACCCCTTTCTACCTTACTAGACTAGTAGTGAATGAGCGAATCACAGCCAAAAATGATGATGGGTATGTCTTGTGTGTGTCAAATTACGGTAAAAGCAAGTGACAATGGAGAGAATTATTTGAAATATTTTGTAAAGATGTGACTATTTTGATCTATAAATAAAGGTAAATTACTTGAATGCATAGGCTGACCACTAATGTTGTTTTTCGTGTGGTTGTTGATTCAGCTATTCAGAAACTGATACATGATAAGTTATTTTTCCAAATGTTTTTTTATGGTTTTATGAAGGCACAGCAGTGGTCCTGAAGAAGGCATCAGGTAACTGCGATGCATTTTGTTGGATTAAATATGGTCACATTTATTAGCAAACCATTCTTGCACGCGATTTTCTTTCTGGAGATTGATTTGTTTAACGCCGTACCTTTTAACGTGGATAATGTTGACGGAGCGTCGTAAATTCGACTGTTTAAAAAGGGACTAGTTCGGTCTCTACCTAACCGATTGTAAATAATCTTTGCAAATAATTAAGGGTGCTTGTTCCGATCGTCTTTGGGACCCCCTGATTACCCGGAAGTAGTATCCATTTGATATCAGATGAAAAGGCCGGCATTTTCTCATGTCGACTGAAAATGTCAGATTTTCAAAAATCCATTTGTTCTCAGATACAGATAAAAAAAACTTACTTAGCACGTCGTAAATAGGGCGTTGACTATGCATTGAATCGCGTTAGCATCAAAACCGGCCAAGCTTGTTTCCACGGTACTTGATGGTCGGTGTTTGGGTACAAGTGTCAAGCTCTCAAATTAAGTATAGAACATGATAGACCAAATGGAACAAGCACCTTAAAGCTAATTAAAACATGCTTTGCGGTGATGTGCTTATACATAGATCCTATTTTAATTGCCCTGCGGCATATGAGAACTCAAGTCGTGATGCCTAAATAATGAAATTTATACAGTTTTCCGTAGATCCGAACTTATAAAAGATAGGGTAATTCAAACAAAGACATGATTGAAGTAGGACAATTGAAATAATGTAGGTGTACAATAATAATGGGATGCCCATGGTCGACTTGATTACCCCGATCAAGGACATAAATAATGGATTTAATTGAAACTTAAAGGATCGTTACTAGACATCAGCCGTTACTTTTCGAAAGTACTACTACCTTTTACAGTTGGTGAAAAAAATCTTTCAATATGTTTTCCACACCACTTGCTGCCAACAATATTTGGACAAAATTTTACATACATGTATGTACCGATAATGTTCAAACATCCCTGGCCACAAAAATATAGGATGGTATCTGAAGGGAGTCTAATTTTAGGACCAGGTTTAAACCAGGGTTTTAGTCCTACATGAATGGGACCTGTTTCAGCTTACAACATACAAAAAAAGTTCGTCACAGGTGAGAAAATTCTCATGGATGCCCGTTTAAATTAACTTTCAAGAGTATTTTTAATGGAAAGAAGTCCACTCATGTAGGACTACCTTGATTTTAAACCTGGTCAAATTGTATGCTTTCAGCATACCAGCCATTACGATCAAATATATTGTGTGAAAGAATATTTGCCCCGCGTGGTAGTGTTGCAGTATACTGCAATGCCTATAGACCGTATTCAATAGCCAGCCATGTTGGTGGACAAGATAGACGCATTCCAATACTACAATACATTCACATGTCAATGATACCTGTGCAATTGCAAAACATGGATCGATTGACAGCTTAATGTATTGTTAGTCCTAGAATGTATGCATCTTGTCCACCAACATGTCTGGTGGCTGACGTCATATTGAATACGGTCTATTGAAAACTTCATAAAGTGCAAGTTTTGGTGAAGGAACTTTGCATCTTTCAGGCTTCAGTCATTTTTTGCAAGATTGTTTACAAAGAGGTGTTACACGAAAGAGCAAGACTGTGGCAACAAAAATATATATTTCGGAAACTTCCTAACTTATCAGACCTTGGCAAACTACTGATCGAAAAACATGCCGAGATACTTTTGTGGCAGCTGTAGTTGTCATCAAGTTTCAGTTGTTTTATAGCGGACAACCCATGAGCTGTATTTTTTTCCATGGTGATTACTTGCTCAATGAGTGTGAAGCAAAACCTAAACCAAAATGCTTCATACGCAATGAAGGTCATTTTAAATCAAACTGCCCCAAAGGTAACCGTGGTCCAAGATGCTTTCGCTGTAATGACTTTGGTCTAATTGCTAAACGCGGTCACTCATCCAGCACTTCAGATTCCGTTTTTACTGGTAATGCTGATCAAACACATATTAATCAAACGAACCAGTCTCCGTCACGACCTGATGCAACGCCTTACCAGTCAGTCTGCAGCGTTAATGCTTCAGTACACACTTCGTCGATTTTCTAACCCGATACAATCGCGATCGTAGTATGTCAACTCTGTGCGAGACAGAAAGTCAGCCCTACACAACATAGTTTTTTACCCAAAATCTTCCCATATTAGCCGGTGCGAAGGAAGATTGCAAGGTGAAGAGAATTCTGTGTATTTTACGAATATGTTCATACCAAATTTGACTAATTCCCTTTTTTAGTGATGGATTTAGGTCCAGTTTAATAATTTATTAATTTTTACAAACTTTTAAAAAGTAAAACCAATTGTGTTTAATCATTCGCTTGACCGGGCAAAGACTCTGACAAAAAAATAAAGGCCATTTTTGTATAAACCATAATTCAAGCTTTCATTTAATATCGAAATGGCAGGGGACCAGTTTATTTTCTGACCAGGAAACTGTGTTTGCGTTTGAGGTAATTCCAGGTAAAATTTTATCTTGAGACCATGGAGGTACCTCATGATGAAACCAACGCCGCAAAGCTGTAGCATTTTAAGTCGTGCAACCCCCTTTTGTTATACTAATATCTTTCCGTGATTTACGTGCTCAAGGACATTTCTTACATCGTTGAGTGAACATCAAAAGAGACAATTCATTGACGAACACAATGCGTTGAGACTGAAGTCATACTCTTGTCTGCAACAAAACCGCCATTGCCATACGCGACCAACATTAAAATGATAAAATTTGTTTTATTTTCATTCGCTTGACCGGGCAAAGCTGTATTTTATTAGTTTACCACAATACTACTGTACATTATTACTTCATGTCAGTTTATTAAGGGCCGGTAGGCCCACGTTTTAAAAAATTCCAATTTAAATCAAATCATAAAATTTTTTTGTTTTTTTTTTTTTTTAAAAGTTCAGTGTGTTCAGTTTCAGGTTACCATTTCGCATGTTTATCAGTATATTAATTTCATTTATTATGTTTACTCTATTAATTTTTTTAGTCTAAACAATATATTGAGCATCAAAAACCGGCATAATTTATATCATCTCCGTGTTAAATTTATTATTTTCTTGACGAAACTTTTTGTCACGTTGGTCGAATTGAAACTGCAGCCAATTTATTCAGGGTTAGAAAAGCAACGACTTTCCACATCGCTGCATGCTGAATTTTTTTTTTGGTACCTGCAAGATACGATGAAAATCATTCATGAACTTCTTGATCATTCCTTGAACCCATCACAGGCTCCTTCATCACCTAAACATTAACAAAAGTAGCATATTAAGTGAAACCTTTTCTGCTGCCAAATCCTCTACAACGACTTCAACCGCGAAAGTTCGCAAAGATTTGGTCGATACTGGCAGCACTGACAAAGCTGTTAGGGAGATTGGAACTACTGTCATGCCAGATCCAACTTCCTAATTCCCCTTCCTATACAAAGCTCTTTAAAGCAACGACCAATTAAATGTTTCTTACGCTACAAATGAACTGAAACAAAGTAAGACTCACAAGGAGAAATCACACCAACCATCAAACAAAATGCGAGGCAATCCAACCGTTAAGGAAGTATTTCAAGATTTCCAATGAAATGACAGAAACCGGAAAGAAATATAAGTAAACGCCTTGTGCTATTGCATTTTAAGACAAAAAGCTGATATTGTTTTAATCCAAGAAGCTTACTCTCCTAAGTCTGATAGTGAGGAAAGGAAAAAAAGCAATGAATTGGTGATATAGATCCCCCCAAAAAAACAACCGTAAAGGTCTGATGATTTTAATTAAAAAGTTTCTCAATTACAAATTTTTAGATAAAGTTGTCGATGATCATTATAACCGTTTTATTGGTTTAAACATTTGTATTAATGATTCTAATTTTAGGTTTTGGAATATCTATCCTCCTAATAATCGTTCTGAAAGAGGTACACAAATCACAAAGGTCTGATGATTTTAATTAAAGAGTCTCTCAATTACAAACTTTTGGATAAGGTAATTGATGATCATTATAATCGTTTCATTGTTTTGAACATTTGTATTAATGATTCTAATTTTAGTAAAAAAAAAAAAAAAAAAAAATTGTTTGTATCGAATTGACATTATGTGTGTATACAAGCACCCAAACTGATAATTATTCCGTGCAATATTCAAAATGTCAGCGCCCAGCACGGACGACTGGTTTTGAATGCGTTTCACCCCCCTTGGGAACTACTGTCATGCCAGATCCAACTTCCTAATTCCCCTTCCTATACAAAGCTCTTTAAAGCAACGACCAATTAAATGTTTCTTACGCTACAAATGAACTGAAACAAAGTAAGACTCACAAGGAGAAATCACACCAACCATCAAACAAAATGCGAGGCAATCCAACCGTTAAGGAAGTATTTCAAGATTTCCAATGAAATGACAGAAACCGGAAAGAAATATAAGTAAACGCCTTGTGCTATTGCATTTTAAGACAAAAAGCTGATATTGTTTTAATCCAAGAAGCTTACTCTCCTAAGTCTGATAGTGAGGAAAGGAAAAAAAGCAATGAATTGGTGATATAGATCCCCCCAACCCCCCCCAAAAAAAACAACCGTAAAGGTCTGATGATTTTAATTAAAAAGTTTCTCAATTTATTTTTATTGGTTTAAACATTTGTATTAATGATTCTAATTTTAGGTTTTGGAATATCTATCCTCCTAATAATCGTTCTGAAAGAGGTACACAAATCACAAAGGTCTGATGATTTTAATTAAAGAGTCTCTCAATTACAAACTTTTGGATAAGGTAATTGATGATCATTATAATCGTTTCATTGTTTTGAACATTTGTATTAATGATTCTAATTTTAGTATTTGGAATATCTATGCCCCTTATAATCGTTCTGAAAGAGGTAATTTTAATGTCGACATGCCCATGGTTTGGCTTCCCACCAGCATTGGTCAGGGTAGATCCTACTCGGCGTTGATTTCAATGTACCCTTAAATCCAGCTCTTGATAAATGTGGTGGCAATTTAAAACTATATTTCAGTTAAATTAAAAGATCTTCTTACTCCCTTGATCGGGAGGACGTTTGGCGTAACAAACATCCTAACACCAATATGTATACATGGAGGCAAACTTCTTCAACGATTTTATGCAGATTAGATTATTGGTTTGTATATAAATAAGGTTTTTTAATTTGTGTAAAAATGCTAACATTCATTTAGCAAAATCTGACCATAAATGTGCAACTCTTGATATTCAGGTAGATAAGATAGCAAAGGGTCAGGTTTTTGGAAGATGAATAATACCCTACTCAATGAGAAGAATTACATACACGGTGTCGCTCGGGTTATTAATGCTTGTAAAAAAATATCATTAGCATTTCTGCTCGTACGAAGTGGGATCTTTGCCAAAATGAGATTCGTATTTTTTCAGAAACTTTGAACAGAACAATTAATGCATTTATAAAAAGAAATAATATGCAGAATTTTAAAAAAAACCTCATTTAGCAATTATACTCCTAACTAGCAAAGAATCCAAATGATCCTATAATTCGTGATTATCGTTAAAAACTGTTACTGATTATGAAATTGCTATTGATTTTAAAAACTAAAGGTGCAATAATCCGCTCAAGATGTAACTGATACGAAAAAAAAGTTGGGGGAAGAAGGTTTGAAGATGTTTATCTATAGTTTGTAGGATGCCGAAACAGAATTTCGGGTCCAGCCTCTGGGAAACGGTGTAAAATATGTGTGTGTGTGTGTGTGTGGGGGGGGGGGGGGAATGATAACATGGGTAAATTTGAAATCAAGTCAAATTGTGTTTAAACGCACCAATACATTGGTCTTGTTATAATGATTTAAAAAGGGCATATTGGCCATGGGATCAAAGGAAAAAATTGTTCATTTCGATTACATCGCAGAAGTAAACCATTTTCCACTATAAATAATAATAAATATTATAATTACCATTTATTGGGTATGGCAATTGTAAAGTTTGCCATTTTTCATGAAAATGAATAAAATGCCATCTCAATTTCTTTTCTGAATATCAGTGATCAAGGGACATACACTATGCTACATTGACTCAAGCAAATAATGAAATATTGATAAGTAAATCCACCTGGTATTCAAGGGACAAAGCACTTCAGATTCCCCTTTGTTTATTTGGAATTGCAGAGCCATTGTTACTGTCCATGCATTTGAAAAGATGTCAGGCATTTTTGACTCGTTATCCCCGCCCAGTTTAGGGTAGAGATTTCACATAGAAATCCCAAGTATTGCCATTGATTCCGTCATACTTTGTATGATGTTGTTCAGTAGCGCAGGACGGAATCAATAGCAATACCTCATTTGTAGGTTCTACTGCGAGTTCAATAATTTTGACTGTATATTTCATCATTTATTGAAAAAAGAAACTAATGTGAACAAAACTCATTGTGGATTTGTTGCTTGGTAAGCTGTGACCTAACATCTTGTGCAGAACCAAGATCCATAACTTATTGCTTGACCTAATTTCTATTCAATTTACCACCATGTATTTAGAAAAATACAAAAGAAGTGGGTCTAGCGACCAATGCTATAACAACACGGTAAATTGAATAGAAATGGGGTTACGCGGCAAGTTACTGTAAGTTAAGTTTTTGTTTCTGTACTAAGATGTTAGGTCACAGTCTGCCAAACAACTTTCTTTCATGATTTTTTGTTCATCTTTGTTTCCTTTTCGGGAAAAATGATGAAATATACGGTCAAAGTTAATTGAACGCACAGTAGAAGCCTAAGGTTTATTTATTCGTGAAAGAGGACAAGTATATTGTGCTTTGCGTCATGAAAAAAATAGCTCAATCTTAATCGGGTGATTAGCACCTGAAATCTGTTTCAACTGTATGGGTAATAACAATGGCTCTGTACTTCCAGATAAAAGTAATTTGAAATGCTTTATCCTCTTCATACCGAGCGGATTTACAGGATATCAACAGTGCTATTATTTGCTCGAGTCAATGCAGCATGCAGCATCTACTGGTCACTGATATTTAGGAAAAGAATTTTTGATGACATTTTATTCACTTTCAATCAAATGTGCAACTTTTGCACTCGACAATAATAACTGCGCAGAAATCAGTTACTTCGCCGATATGCATAACCAATGTCCTTATGCAAGCATCTTTCTCTCTTTGATCCCATGGAGTAATAGTTTGTCTACGTTCCGTCGCCGACCCTTAGTTAGACGGGTACAGCCCTGTTAAAGGTCATCCTGTGGTAATCTTACACAAAGGTGTATAAATCATAATGGTTGGCTCTCAAGATTCTTTAACCTCAAGAAAGGCTTGCGGCAAGGCTGTCTACTTAGTTTACTTTTGTTCAATCTTGGATTAGAGATCTGTGCCCTTCAAATTAGACAGAATAGAAAACAGTTAGCGGTTATTTCTCTGCCCACATAAACATAAACATGATGTCACTCTTCATTGCTGATGATTCATCTAATAACATCATTAACCAAGTGTGGTTTGTAGTTTTGTAGATTTCCATGTGGCTGGCTCTTTTAAATAAGCTAAAAACTGATGGTGGATATGATTGGTAGTATGAAGACCTAGAGATGAATTGACGACATTAAACTGGAGTGGATGGTTTTTTTGTAAAAAATGGGTTTTCTAGGTAAAGAAAAAATGCCACTTTTCAATACTCATAAGGCACTTAGCCTACAAAGCTCATGACGACCCCATGTGACCACTAGATATAGTTTTGAATGAGTCTGGGCAGTATCAAATTTCAGAACGGTAATTGTTTAAAAATTACTGTCACTTTAAAAGTATTAAAAAACAAGTCCAATAAAAATTCGTAATGCCGTGAGGGATGTAGATGGATCCGCCAAAACTTAATCTTTGAGATCACGGATTTGGTGATTTTTAGAGATTTATATGGGGAATGGAGGGTCGTGAGTTTGGGGACCGAAGTTTACATCACTGTAGGACTTAAATCATATCAAGAATGTATATCCTTTACGTAACTAACTCCGTACTAGGAAATTTTCCACGTTGATGGAACCTGACGATTGAGATTTCGAGTAGGGCGCCCCCTACCCTGACTTAGTCAAATTTTGGTATCCTGTACTTAGTCGTTTTTTGAACTATCATTCAGCGAGACCGCTTCTCTTAAGTCCACCGCCCACTTCCAGGTGAAGACCAAGGAAGCGGTACGCTCTGGTCTTAGTTCATTTTTGAAATGTCTACATGCAGAGGCCCGGCTACGTGACATTTTACCCAAAGGTTCGCTTAGTAGATCTAGGGCGATTTTCAGCTGTCCAATGAAGTGGTCCGCTCATGGAAAAATCTCGCTGCCGTTGCCCGGCTACGTGAATTTTCACCCAAGAGTTGGGTTCATAATCTTGAGCGATTTACCGCTGACCAAGGAAGCGGTCTGCTCTGGACTTGGTTTTCGTGGCCCGGCTAGGTGACTTTTCACCGAAATATCTAGGGCGACTTTTCGCTGAACAAGGAAGTGGTCTGCTCTGGACTGGTTCATTTTGAAAAGTCAACATGCCGTGGCCCGGCTACGTAAATGCCGTGGCCCGGCTAGGTGACTTTTCACCCAAAGATTTCGGGCGACTTTCCGCTGAACAAGGAAGCGGTCCGCTCTGGACTTAGATTATTTTCTGAAATCTGGACTTAGTTCGTCCCAACCCCTGACCTTTACCCGGTCGCAACCCCTGACCTTGACCCGGCTAACTGACCCTTCACTTGACGGTAACTTAGGGGCGGCCGCACGCCTGTTAAGGCGCGTGCAGTTTTACCGTAATGTTCGGCCTACAGGTCTATTTAATTAACCCTTTTGCTAATTTAGAGGGAATTTGTTGTTTTTAATTTGTTTTGACAATGTAATTGTATTGGAATTTGTGGGCAAGGGAAATGTGTTCTTTCTTTTGAATTAAGGTTTCAACATCTTTTGTCACAGACATTTTCTGATAAGATGTATTTGGTGTTGCTGGTAGTATTTCGGCTTCACTTCTGTGGTAGCAGTAGCTCCAGGCTGCAAGTCTTGAATGGTAGCAGTAGTTTGTATTTGGAACTGTTGGTTAAACCAAAGCACCACGGCGCAGGGGAACCTATATTATCCTGGAGATGATAGGGCCCGGCCCATTCAGTTCCTTGGCGGGTACAGGATCCAAATACCGGTCGGATGAAGGCCTCCCATGTGTGGTTTTATTGTAGTAGAGGCCATATGCAATTCAACCTTTAAACAATTCTAATAAAAGGACTTGTTGTATATTCTCGTAGGGTTATAGGTGAATTATTATGAAAAAAATTTGTCCGGCCTTCTGGCAGCTGCGTTGGTCAGATATTCAAGGTCAAAGGTCAATGACCTTTATAAGGCATATCATGGATCATAACTCCTCAACCATTTGGTCTAAAAGCACAAATGAGGTGTCTATACCAAGGTTTTTGGGGTCAACAAACACAATTAGCATATAGGAAAAACGATCAAATGTACCCTTCCTTGATTTTCAAAATAGTATGCACTATCTGCATGAAATTGTACTTTAAACTTCGTTACCCTCAACCATTTTAAAGGTGGTGGTTAAGACCTCCTTGGATTTTTTAGTTACAAGGCCTCTGACCCTTTTGATTTTGGTATAGGTGGATTGGTATAAGTCTCTTCTTTCCATTGATATCAAAAACGTTCCAATAGTCGTCCATTTGACGTCATAGTAATGCTTTATTGAAGTAATAATCATGGGAAACTTGATTTCTCGGATTGTTGCTAAAAATAAACCAATTTCTATTTTGAGTTAAAAATACAGGAATGTGTGATTTTGCTAGGTTTCTGGGTTGATTATGAAAGGAACATCAAGTTTTGTAACATGCACAGGAGGTATTAAGTGCATGAAGCATATATATTTTTGTTAGAAGTGAAAAAGAATAATATTATACTGAGTCTTGTCTACCACTACCAACGGTAAGGTGGCGTGACAGATTATTTTGCGCTAAAATGAAAGCAAATGATGGTCCCAAGATTAGATGCAGCCATTAGGTTTCAAATATATGTGTTTTAGCTGGTCGGATAAAAAACTTGTTGGCAGTGGTAAACGTCCCACCTTCCTCCCCTAGGAAGACGAAGGTTACCTCAGACCTTCAGTGGTGGACTTTGCCACTCATATGAGGCAAGGAGTCCCATTCAGCCTACCTGTGACCTATCAAACACCCAGACAATGGATGTATTTAAACACCCTGATGACAAATGCGTTTAAGTTGGGGGGGGGGCTCACCTATCTCTTCGGTGGCAGGCCGCTGACCAGCCTCCGTGGCTGATCACCACATAAACCTCCTCGAATTGTTTGGCGTCTTTCTGGCATTGCGGCACTGGCTCCCCGGGGTCAGGTTCAGTGCCCGCTGCGACAATATGAAGGTGGTGACATATAAACAAGAAAGTGGGTGTAATCAGTCCCTCAGTCATGAATCGTCAGATTGTGGCATATTGGGGGCCGGGGCCTTCTCTTGGAACCCAGATCACCGGGCAGTCAAACGGGACGCCATGGCAGTGGACCGGTCAGGATTGATAGCCTATGCTTGATCATAGCTTCTCCAGGTTGCCATG
The DNA here is from genome assembly GCA_023653785.1 of Ophioderma brevispina. NCBI lineage: Eukaryota > Metazoa > Echinodermata > Ophiuroidea > Amphilepidida > Ophiodermatidae > Ophioderma > Ophioderma brevispina. The sequence continues at coordinate 16,865 of JAMKCH010015697.1, forward strand.
ATCCCAAAAGTCCTCGAGTGGTTCTGTCTCGAGACTGCCTGGTCCTGCTGGTAGCCCATTATGGCCACGGCAGCTGTGGTTTCCCAGGCCGCTAGATCTGCTTGTAAGGGAACAGATCCATCTTCCAAAGGGAGGGGACTTGGTAAGAGGTCCTCCAGCCGACGCGACAACGCATTCGTCCCAGTGTGCACCACTCATGCTCCGAACCTGTCTGATGCATTTTTTCAGAGTGTACAATGAGGTGGGACTTTCTGAACAGGATGCCATGCTCACTGTTCAGGCAAATTCACTAGAGCATCATAGGATTACCATGCATGGTGTGCCGATAGAGAGTTCGATCCATGCAATTTCTGAGACCGTAGACCAGGTTGGCAATTTCCTCAAGGAAGTCTTTCAGGAGTGGGTTTAACTTAATGTCCTGACTGTCCGAGGTTTCTTTTTTACCGAACAGCCACAGGCCAGACCCGTAAAGAGCATGGTGGTGGCATGACGGTTTCTTTCAGTCCCCTCTTGTTCAATCTGGTGAAGGGTATGTTTGCGGACCGTCCCCGGTTCGTAGCCTTGTTCCGGAGTGGGATTTGCCATTGGTCTTGGAATTCTTGGTGTCGGAACAGTTTAAACCCAACCGAAAGCTTAGTCTTCTGGAACTTCCTAGTGGCTGTGGCTTGTGGCCATAGGGGGTTCGGATATACATGACTTGTCTATGGACGAGACCCACCACCGCTTTGAGCGCAAGGAGGTCTCTATTCTTCCACATGCAGGCTTTTTGGCCAAGAATCAGACTCTTTCCTTTACCCCAAAACCGGTGTTTCTGCCACGTCTCACCAGAGTTACAGACCGGGGTTGCGGACAGCTCAGAGAAGCCTGCAGCAAGGGACACATTGAGCTAGTTGGATTTCCTCAGTTATCTGAAATGCACACAAATACACCATGATTGGTTGACTGGCTTCTTGGTTAGAGCATATGATGTTCGAGCTCACGCTTCCCCCTGGGCATTCTATAAAGAGGCCTTCATCCCAGACATTTTGGACAATGTCGGTTGGCGTTCTACTTCCACCTTCCAACAAGTCTATGTGATGCATGTGTTAGTCAAGCGGAGGTGTGCCGCCGTCCAATCCCTCTTGGCTGATCGACCTAGTATCTTTACCCAGAGCATTAAGCAACTATGGATGGGGCGTTCACAGGGGTTGCGTTGGCGTTGGCTACCTTCTGCGACCTTCTTCCGCCTCAGATTAAGCCATGCAGTGGTATTCTGTGCAAAAGCAAGGTTGTGGAAGGAAGCTAGCACTAGTACAGTGTATTTCCCTCTCAGGAGGGCGATACACTTGAGTATGATACCTACCTTCCACGACCTTATGGCGCTCACGCAATTTGTTAATCTCCACCTACAAGAAGATCGTTGGAAGGTTTTGTCCAAGTTTTTTTTTTTTTGTGAGAGAACATTTTGCGGAAGGGCGAATTACAGCGCCCCTTGATGTGGTCCGTGATATTTGGTGCGTGCCATGTCCTGAGTATTTCGGGAGTTGGCTCATTTAGCAGTGGTAATGGGGTAAGTACCCGATACAAATATATATTTATGCAAAAAGGTCTATCACTAGTACCAGACTATTAAATCACACAGGACTCATCAGTTCGAGGATCTGTCCAAGAACAATATTCACTGATTTGACAATAATATTGTAGCTGTTTTCATTATTATATATATTAAGGTCAAACATTGTTGTTTAATATTTGTAAAGACTGACGAATTGGCTAATTTACATTAAACCTTGTAAAAATTCGGATTAAAAGTGCTTTCTATGCTGAAAAGCAATGATGGCTGCATTTGTAAGCCTAAAAATTTGTTTATTGTTTTTATTGACCCCAAAAACATGGGTATAGACACCACCTTTTTGCTTCTAGGCCAATTGGCTGAGCAGTTATGACCCATCACATGCCTTGTAAAGGTCATTGACCTTTGACCTTGAATATCTGACCAATGCAGCAACTAGAAGGCCGGACAAATTTTTCCATAATTATTCATATATAGGCCTACCAGAATATACAAAGAAGTCCTTTTATTAGAATTTGTTCAAGGTTACATAGGACATGTGTCACGCTCACGCTATTTTTTTTGTGAGAAAAACATTTGGTGGAGCAAGGGCGAATCACTGCGCCCTGTGATGCAGTTTCAGGAGTTGGCTTATTTTCAACAAGTGGTAATGAGGCTTCTGATGTGATCCAAATGAACTATTTGTCCAAGAATGGTTAATTAGTTATCATCGATATCCACTGATTTTACAATAGTATTTTGGCTGTTTTCATTATAGATTATGGTCAATGTTTTGGTTTATTTGATACTTGTACAAACTGACGAATTGGCTAATTTATGTTGAGGAAACCTGGAAAAATTTTGATTAAACGTGCTTTCTGTGCTGAAAGATAATGATGACTTCATTTGTAAGCCTCAAGACTGTTTTTAATGTGTTTATTGACCCCCAAAACATGGGTATAGACACCATCTTTTTGCTTCTAGGCCAATCGGACAAGCAGTTATAACCCATCATAGGCCGTATAAAGGTCATTGACCTTTGACCTTGAATATCTGACCAATGCAGCAACTAGAAGGGGGGACAATTTTTTTGGTTATTATTCATGTAAAGGCCTACCAGAATATACAAAGAGTCCTTTTATTAGAATTTTTCAAGGTTGTATAGGACATGTGTCATATTATGCCTCTACTATTGGCCAGGTTCCAACGGTAGATGTAGGCTGGACTTGTGTGGTAGCAGCACTGAAGCGATTGCGGAAGGACTGGAGAGGTAGCAGTAGCTAGCTGAGAGATTGATGTTACAAGTCTTTGATGTTAGTTGACTTGTAAGACAGCCGGCCGGTCGAAGGGTTAGGGCAGATCAGCACAACATCTTGTGTAACATTGCCATACCATGCCATCAGGCAAGACTATCCTGGGGTTGACAACGCGAAGTTGCTCCCTTCTTGGCAGGATAGCCTTGCCCGATGGACTGGATGCTACCGGTGAAGTTGAAGTTGTGTAACATTGCCATGCCATGCGGCAAGACTATCGTGGGGATGACAACACGAAGTTGCTCCCTTCTTGGCAGGATAGCCTTGCCAGATGGACTGGATGCTACCCGGCCCTTTCCCCCGTCTCCTTTGGCCTTCATTGGCTTCGGCTTAGGCAAAGCAGGTCGGGGGAAGAGCGCCGGCTCCGCTGAAGTTGATGCGCCGGAGTCTGCCCTATACCGCTTCATGTCTCGCTGCATTCCTTGGCGCGGTCGGCTGTCATGGCTGCTGCCGCTACTCTCCCCGATATACACCCGCGGCTTCTTCGGCTTCTTCTTCTTCGCTTTTTTCTCCTCTACTCCCTCTCGCTTCCTCCCGAATACTATCTCGGCCAGCTCTTCCTCGGAGCTTGTAATTTCGATTACGTCCATTGCTAGACTGATACAGATCGCTCCTTTTATACCCTAGCAGTTTCCCGCCACGAATCATCACGTGCCACGCGTCATGTGTGTATCACGTGACCTTATCACCTGACAAAAGGTATGCGAAAAAGAAAAAGAACAAAAATTGACTTACCTTGAGTGGGACTCGAACCTGGAAATCCGGAATCCTAGCGGGTTGGTGTAGAGTCTGGTGTTCGGTCCATCGCCCTATCCACTGCGCCATCTGATACTTACCTAAAAACCGATTGCATTTTTATATTTTTATACCTTGGAATCAAAGTACCGGTCACGTGATGGAACCAGGTCGGTCACATGATGGAAACGGATCTTTTTCACCGTCCAAAATTTCTTCCAAACTGACTATTTCCGGTGAAATTCGCGTGCGGCCAGCCTTTCACTAAAATCCAATTTTGAAGATTTGACAAAATATCTACATTTGAAAAATTGAAAAAGGTCCGGTTTCGAAAAATTGACTAAGTCCACTTTTGAAAAAATGAAGTCCAGAGAGGTCCACTGCCTCTGTCTTTAGCGGGAAATTGGCCCTAGATCCAACAGCCACAGTCAAGGGTTAAAAAAAACTAAGTCCAGAGCGGTCGGCTTCCTTGATCTTTAGCCGGAAATCGCCGCTACATGCGTGTAACTGGTCCGCTCCGGACTTAGTCAATTTTTCAAAGTCCCTCTGCCGTGGCCCAACCACGTAAACTAATAAGCCCCCCTATAGTATACGTTCTGGTCGCGGCCACTTAGCCATCCGAACACCACTTTCCACTGAACACATCATAACTTAACCACAACCGACCGGCATGGGACTGCGATCAGAAACCGGGCAGGCCCGGCACTATCTCATGCATGATGTTTTTTCCCTTCAAAACCCTATTTTAAGTTGGTTTTGCGGAAACCGACAGGTGGCCAAAATTTTTTTTGTAAGCTCCGGGTGATTCCCTGGCGACAGAAGTGGTGAAAAATACCGCACGATCCAAACGATTGCCGGGCCACGGCAGCGAGCCTTTTCAAAAAGTAGGGCCACGACGCTTTCCGCTGACCAAGAAAGTTTTTTGAAAAGTCAACATGCCGTGGCCCGGCTACGTGAATGCCGTGGCCCGGCTAGGTGACTTTTCACCCAAAGATCTGGGGCGACTTCCCGCTGAACAAGGAAGCGGTCCGCTCTGGACCATCGCTATGAAGTTGCTCTAAGGATAGAAAAGTGGCCGCGACCAGAACGTATACTATAAGAGGGTAGTGTATCTCAGACATTTCAAAAATGAACTAAGTCCAGAGCGGACCGCTTCCTTGGTCAGCGGTAAATCGCTCTAGATTATGAACCCAACTCTTGGGTGAAAAGTCACGTAGCCGGGCCACGGCATTCACGTAGCCGGGCCACGGCATTCAAGTAGCCGGGCCACGGCATGTAGACATTTCAAAAACGAACTTAGTCCAGAGCGGACCGCTAATTTGGTCATAGCGGTAAAAGCCGGGATACGGCAGGAAGAAGTCGCCTCTCTTGGCCACGGCAGCGAAAGACCGCAAAATGACCGGGTTCCTTGGTAATTAGCGGCAAATCGCCCTAGATCTAACTAGCTCAGTCATGGGTCAAAAAATGAAAGTCCAGAGCGTACCGCTTCCTTAGTATTTACCTGAAAGTGGCCGCTAGACTTAAGAGTTGTGGTGTTGCTGAAAGCTTTCGGCCTCTAACGGCTGGTTGGATGGCCGCGATGAAATCCACTGCTGTGGCCTGACATGGATGATTTTGCCCAAAATTTTGAAAGTTGGTAAAAGTGGGTTTTAGGGATTTAAGGGATATAAACAAATTAAATACTCATACGAATGCTTATAGTGTAATAAACTTCCATCAATGAAATCCAAGAACTTTCCTCACATAATAGTTTATTTTGACCAGAAACCTCTTTGTATAAAACCAGAGCCATAATTAATCTCGGTTTGTTGCTTCTTATGTCATGATAGAAAAGCGCCGAAGGCTGCGTATCTGCTCAAATTTTAACGATATCTGATGCAACAACCCACGTTTTATTCTGTCTCGGACTATTAAAAGTATTCCACATTTGCTTTTTAACATTGTTATTATCAATTTAAGGATTTAAAGAAACGTGACTTAACGCGTATATCACTAACGAACAACAAATTCAATTAAGCAAAATCAATTAGTATTCTTTCGTTATGAAGATTTTATTATATTCTTCATTACTAGCATATAATGAACATAATGTTAAACCAAAAAGTTACACAATAAAACACAAAGCAAAGTAGACGTTGATCTTTAATGTTTAATCCTCGCCCACAGTCATCTTTAATCTTCCGTACCCCATTGGAAATAAGCTTGCACGTTTAGCCAGGCTTAATGGGCTATCCAGGTATCTCAACTTTTGATGTCTGTATGGTGTGCGTGTGATTATATTCTTGTCTTTATTATTCTATTACTATATGTATTTTATTTAATATGTTGTGATGCCAACTGAATCTTAACTAAACTATCTATTGTGTTCATTTTTTTAAGTTTCAAAACATCTTATTTAAAACAAACCCGGGAAAACAAAACAGAAGTATTCTGTTAAAGAAATCTTCTGTCAAAATACACATATAAATAAAAACAAATATTATTATTATTATTTATTTACACACTCTGGCCATAGCTTTACATTACGTAATTAATGTACTTTTAAACAGATGTAATTTCTCAGAATCTAATAGTGCGAAAACGTTTGATATTGCGGATTAAAGGAGCTGGCTAACGATAACTTGCTGATTGTACACCAAATTAAATACAGACGTAGGAACGCCCAAATGGCTTTGAAATAGCCGCTAAATGAATGGTAAGACTTTGTAAAAAAAAAAAAAAAAAAAAGGGGTAATTCAGTGACATATTATCTTAATTCTCATATTTCTTTTCATGTTGAAACATACTCTTTCACTTAAGTTGATTTAAAATCATCTATTTGAAAGATTTTAAAAAAATTCTATTTTCCTACTTAATGGGCTATCCAGGTATCTCAACTTTTGATGTCTGTATGGTGTGCGTGTGATTATATTCTTGTCTTTATTATTCTATTACTATATGTATTTTATTTAATATGTTGTGATGCCAAATGAATCTAAACTAAACTATCTATTGTGTTCATTTTGTTTAAGTTTCAAAACATCTTATTTAAAACAAACCCGGGAAAACAAAACAGAAGTATTCTGTTAAAGAAATCTTCTGTCAAAATACACATATAAATAAAAACAAATATTATTATTATTATTTATTTACACACTCTGGCCATAGCTTTACATTACGTAATTAATGTACTTTTAAACAGATGTAATTTCTCAGAATCTAATAGTGCGAAAACGTTTGATATTGCGGATTAAAGGAGCTGGCTAACGATAACTTGCTGATTGTACACCAAATTAAATACAGACGTAGGAACGCCCAAATGGCTTTGAAATAGCCGCTAAATGAATGGTAAGACTTTGTTAGGGTCTACTTTAAATGGGAGTGGTTGTATGGACCACTGGCGCACAAACTCCCTAAGCTAAATAGCGACCGCACGTGACGACGATCTTGGTGAGCAAAGTACTTGACATGTGCACAGAATTCAGCCCCGCGCCCATGGTTATACATATGATTTATGTCAAAAGTGGGAGCGGGTTAAGGCTAGATTTAAAAACGCAAATAGACGAGAGCAGTCGGAGAGCTGTTGGGTTCTCCACAAGAGGGCGTGGCCTAACGTAGTATATTCGTGGAAAATATAGAATCAGACCCCCCCAAAAAAAACAGAGTTTGTTCGCCAGCGGTGTGTTCTATCACTCTTTAGACTCATGGAATTGAATGGCAAAAAAGTCACGTAATAACTTAAAAACAAGCTTTAATCACGCCGTTGGCATTTTGCTGTTCATCATGGAATGTGAATGAGTATCCATACAAGATTTGAGCAAAACACTAATTTGTCCTTCAAATTGCATTTCGGCTGTCTCAGAATTTTGCATTTTATTGAAGACCACTGTCTTCCATTGACGTTATTTCATTTCCGGTCCACTCAACCATTCCGATTTTCTCCCATAAATATTGACAAAAAATCCTAGCGAACCCGTACAATTTATTTAGCGGCCATTCTGAAGCCATTTATGGCGTTCCTGTGTCTGTATTCCTTCTGGAATGCAATCGGCAAGTTATCGTTCGGCAGCTCTATCAATCTGCAATATTTAGGAAACGTGACTCTTAAATCAAAAAGTGTTTTCCCCTTCATGAGCCGAGGACTGATTGGTTTACCCCCCCCCCCCCCCCACCCCCACGCAACTTTAGCTTCAATAAGTATGCTTTAGTCAAGAATCCGTAGTAGGCAAATATCAGTTTGTGATTATGATTTTGTTCGGCATATGTTACTATACTTTCGGCCAGTGTGTGTGTAGGATAATCAAACTTAGCACCTCTTTGTTATGAACATGCTTTTTAAACGCATATTTATAATGAACATTCTTTTTAATACATTCTAGCCAGTTTTTGGTCAAGTACAAATTTGTGAACTGAACCCAGCAGTTCATATTTATTGTACATATATATATATAGTACAAATTTAAAATCACATAGTTTTCACAATTGGACACCAAGGTTAGTTTGTGAAAAGTGTGAGCAATAAATAATGGTCTACATAATAATCGCTGATTACTGGTAAGCACTCAATCTGTTCGTGTGCTGACAAAGTAATGGGTAGTTAATGATTTTGGAATCGAGCACTTGTCTCAGTGTTATTAAATGTCATCTCAGTGCCCTCCAATCGACGACGAAATATAATATTAAAGTAAGCAGATCGCATTTGGCGATTCAAAATACCGTACAAAATCGGATTGCATGCCGAGTTTGTGAAAGCAAGCAAGATTGAAATTGCATGATAAATAGGCGGTAAATAACACGAGTTATTTGAGAAAGCGGAACAACAAATTGTAATACTATGAGGCATCCAACAGACGGCAAAGGTACCCATTACAATTAGCAAGACTCTGGCCGCTTTTGTTTCACTGCGAAATGCTTTTCGGCGTGATGTATAGTTTTCTTCCAGAGACTGAGGTGTTGAACTTTTCCCGTTCGACCCAATCGTTACCGTTGCTACTTTACGTGATTGGCTACGAGCAACTTTGAAAATATGAAAATAGCAAATGGTCATAACTGCAAACGGGAGCATCAGATTAATACCTACTAAACTAAGAGTGTAAGATATGTCTACATCCCAAGCTACAGTGCAGAGATACTCTTTTGGAACATAAATATAACGACTCCAGCCGAAAATTGGAAATACACTAAAGATGGCAGACTGTGCCCACGCCCACATAAGAAACAAAACCACTTTGTTCTTTCCAAGCCTCATGTGATACCGTAGTGGGTCTACGATGGCGACGTATCGGTCAATGGCGACAAACATCAATGTGTTGATACTGGTTGCACAAAGCGCCACTATAACAAATCCTTGGAGAACACATAAACCGTCGCTGAAGGGCCAATCTCCTACAACTGTACTGGCCAGAATAAATGGTACTGCTATCAGACAGTTCAGTAAGTCAGCCATGGCTAGATTAGCAACAAAAGCAGACGTTTTAGTTTGCAGTGACCGGTATGTCCATATAGCCATAAGAGTCAGGGAGTTTCCAAACACACTTGCAACTATTATCAGGATAAGAACAATCGTTTGGAGAACCACAGCGGTTGTATTCGTGGAGTTCCTATCAACAGAATCATTCGAAGGTTGACTTCTATTCATTTTGACATCACGAAGCATTTAAATAAAATAATCACAACACAATCTTGAAATTTTGGAGGTGTTCTTCAAACTTACTTCTGTTGTCTACGATTGGAAAGACGTTCGCTGATATGATATTCTTTTAAAATGACCTCAACGGCTGAATGATGTAAATAGCACACACACAAAGATGTTGCTTTCAAGTCCGTTTTCACTTGGTTCCAACAAACAATGATGTTGATAAATCAATTATGCGCTATATTAAAAATAACAAAATAAAAAAAAAGCCTACGACAAGACACAATTGGAAATGCACGTCTTTGTACGGCGGTCATATTTGTTGAGAAAGCTTTATATGTATCGGTCAAAGCAAAAAGCGCCTGCATGCTCCTGTCAAACCCATAACACTGAAAATAAAAATCGACTTTCAACGCAAAATAAGCAAATGGCAATATATTTGGTAATATTCAACTGTTTTTTTATAATATGTCGATGCTGTTTTCGCAATTTGTTATGTTCAGACCAATGGCAATTAAACCACTCAATTAATGTGTTGCAGAACAGATTGTAAAATATTTACTCCTGCTCAAGAAACCCCCCATACCATAGATATAAGTATTGGCTTACCTTAAAAGGTGCACCGAGAGATTTTCCAGGCATCCATATTTTTGTCCTATGTTGTAATTTCATATATTAGACACTCAATAGATTTCTTTCCTTGTATCAATATAAAACAGGCCGAATCCACGATTTTGATCCATACAAAATTAGATGTTTTTTTTACAAAGAAATAATAGTTCTCACTTTTTTTGATGGAAAACTTTTAATGAGTTCAAAAATCAAGGCTTTCAATTATTAAAGGGACACTTAATATGTGAAATCTGAAAAACATACGAAACAGCATACATCTGAGCCAAAAAGTGAATTTTATGATTTTATTTTAAATGACCCGTGACGTCACGCTAAGCTCAGAGGGTGGGGGGAAGGATAAGCATGGCGGGGGGGGAGGGGAACAAATGGTCACATGATTAAGCCGTCTCGGGAGCATTAGGAATGGCTCGGGAAACGTCACTGGTCACCAAAACAATTTTTTGTCTTCAATTGGTACCAAATTTGACCGATTGGGGTAGTAATGGTTTGGAGTTTTTACAATCGAATCATTATTCGCTACCAAAAGTGTAATTTAGATTTTTTTTGGTTTTTTAAGTAGATAGATTTACTTTATATTGACTAAGATTAACAACAAAAATCCCGCATCTCGCAGTTGGCTAAGAGTGGGAAACGCAAGACCCTTTGATACAGGTTCAACCCCTCACACGGGGCGTCGTAGATTTTTTGCTTCCTCTTTCATCTTCCTTATTAATAATAACTTCGGCAACTAATGTATCAAAATACTAATTAGATTTTATTTCTTTTTTCTCGAAACATACGTGTTATAGACCGGGTGGGACCGTATCAAAGAAAACACTCGTACAAGACGAAAGTATTGTGAATACGTAACCAACGGGGTGAAAGCTGGCGACACTAAGCAAATCTTATCATGATGATGTCTGATGAAAAACATCAACTAACGTAGTGGGAGAGGATGATTACCCATACGGGTAATGCATCCTCTCACCACCAGAATCTTCATCAACAACAATCATTCTCAAGCACAGGAGAAGCACACACTATTATGTGCAACATCAAAACAGTTCAAGGCATGTACCAGTACAATGAAAATCCCGTCACCATTGCTTCACAAACAACCCAAGGCGTTGAAGTATTTGGAATTTTATATTGAGGAGATATCATGCATTTAAGGATGGCGCACCTGTCTAGACCCATCATGCTCCCCCCATGCGGCAGGGGGATGACGCCACAAACATCATCTATAAATGTACAGCTAGCCCTTCATCTGGCCAAGACGCAACACATGCCCCCATACTAGGACTAGCTGCTAGTTCCGAAAAACTCTGGATGATGGCAGTGAAAGAGTAATCTTTTTGCACGGAAAAGCCACGGCAGCAACTCGGTGTCAATGGTAAAAGTCAGGCCTACCGAGTAAAAAAAAAAAAACAATCAACGAAGCTAGGCTTGCGGATTAGAAGTATTTAATAGTATGCAGCTAAGATGATGCATTATTAAGGTGTACACGCGAGAAAATATTCGCGGGTCAAAGCGAAGATGTGTTGTGACACGAACGTACGTCAATGACCATACATTTTATGCCAGTTTACACTCCCATAGCCGGATAACAGACAGAGACGCTAACGTAGGTTTTCTCCACATTAGCAACAATGACACAATGAAATTTATTATTTATATCTTACCCTGGAGATGGCCAGGGGCACACAAGTGTTCTGAAAAAAAAACCATGTGCACTTTGCCGGATTCGAACCGAAGACTACCGTATTACTAGCACGGCACTCAACCAACGGAGCTATCAAGTCAGGGTAGGTAGAGGAGCGACAGATAGATCTAAGGGTTAGGTCCGAAAGGGTCGTTCATAGAGGATAGCATCAGAACGGTATATTACAAATACAATTTATTTTTGTTTTGAAATGTAACTAACAGGTTTCCAGGTAGACAAGGAAATATTTATCAATCAAAGATATTGGTGGTGGCGCTTCCTTGTATCTTAATGCAAAGAATTGGATGCGAAACAACCAGCAGCAAGTGTGCACAAACGAAGGCACACCTACTGGCGTTATATAAATGGGATTTTTTTTTGAGCCGGAGCGATGAGCGACGCATTCGTTCCTGTGTTGGGACCGGAGCGAGGAGCGAAATGGACCGGAACGAAGAGCGAAGGAAACTCGCTATGGACACTAATATGAATATAAAAAAAACCAGTCAATAGATATAAGAAAGTACTCATGGGGGCACACATTAACGGTGTCTTGGGCCCACAGCGCGGCCAGTTGAATCGTGGCAAACCTTGGCAAATCTTCACTGCGCTAGGGAGTGATCAACCACATAATAATCGGTTAAGCGTGGGAAACTCCACGTACAAACAGTTGTCAGATAGCGTTGACGTTGATTCGGATATTTTGTACATTGCGGGACACTGGAGATTTGTGCGCCAACAGCCTTGGCCTATCGTAACGATTTAGCCCAAAATAGTCTAATAAATTGTTCTAGTAGTGACTAGGTTTTAGCAATATCGGCGTATTTTTGGAAAAAGGACGAAAAAAAGTGAAAAAAAATACGATCCATACAAGATTTTTTCTTAGTCAGTCTCCAGCTGGCTCAATTCTCGATTGCTTCTGTCAAGTCATGCCACATACCAGGCTTACAAAAACTTGTGAGCTAATTGGTCTTTGTTGTCAGGAACCCGTTTCTACCATCAGATTGACCACCTGATTCGTTTGATTTCGCGCTATCCAAGGTACCGCGAAAACGTTTTTTCATTCCTTGTTCAAGCGAATCGCAGAAGGCCGTTAACAAAGCGGTTGGCTGCTAGGGAGTCCCATGACGTATCGCAGGTCTAAGAATAGCCGGCAATTAGCGATGAGGATACGGAATAGGTGGCACTGGGTCCAGCACTAGAGGATGCTATGGAGGCGTAAATGGGTGGGGGTAGTGGGGGTACTCATTACTGAATTAAACGAAATGTGAATAGGCGGATTATTCCGTTATGTCATACCATTAACTTTGCTCTTCCTTCAAACTTCGCTCCGGTCCTAAAAATAATTTCCAATTAATATAACACGTCATACTAGACATTTGCTGTGGCCCCAAGCTGTGTAGTTGTGCAGTTTTCACGAGATTTTGACCCCACATCATTTCACCTCCATCTTCGTTCGTTCTCCCTATCACTGGATCTTGGCTACGATGTTATCGCATTTCACATGTATATGCACACAACATCAACACACACACCCACACACACAAATAATTATCCAAATTGCTACTTTTTTGAAATTATATTCAATTGCTTCTTAAAGAATAGTCAGAATGAAAAATCAGGTCGTGCGATAATTTGTTTGGAGATTGCATGTCTCAAACAATTTCTGTTTTCGAAAAAAAAAAAACAAAAACGAGCTCATTTTGAAAATTAGGATTGCAAACCTTAGTGTTTATTAGGAAATAGGCTAAAAAATAGAACAAATTATTGCAGATACTCTAAATATACAGTGACCCATTTAGGCAACAGCTGCAATTATGTGAACTAATTGAATGAAATTGCATTCGAAAGGAAATTTATTGGTTTTCGAAAAAAAAAGACCTCATTTTTGCAATTTTTCCCAAATTTTACTTTTTTTGTTATCAAGTAAAACGATTGGTAAAATTGAACAATATTGCAATATACTGTTAAATTGCGATGCCTATTTAGGAAGTGCTGCGTTAGGTAAAAGATGAAATCGTCCTTACAAGAAATTTTATTCGAAAAAAAAAAAAAGCTCATCTTACTCGAAAAAAAAAAAGAGCTCATTTGGGTTAAACTTGGATGCAAACATTATTTGTATCTAGAAAATAGGATATTTTAAATAGTAGGAAAACTATGCGAGATATTCTAAATATGCGGAGGGACCATTTTGGCAAGTGCTCTAAATCGAGCAAGGTTATATAGATAGATATAATATATATATATATATATTATATATATATATAATATATATATATCTATATATATTTATATCTATATATTATATATTTGACAATAATGTAAAAGAGTGAATGAAATGTTATTCTAAATATAGTAAAAACAAAATAACTCTTGTATACAATACAGTGACTTATGCACTTTTTTAACGCAGAATTCTAGGTTTTATTCCTCAATTAGCAATCGGTATTTGTTACAGCAGTCATATTGTGTTGTTATATAATTGCCGTAGAGACGCGGAGGATAATTTCATTACAAAATCATCCATTTGAGCCAAAAATTTCATATAATATATCCATTCACAGATTAGCAATGGGCCTACTAAAAGTTAACAACCTTATTTTGAGATACGCTTGAATCTAAATTCGCTTGGCTGGCAATTGAAATTGGGATAGCAGCGGAGCAATATAAAGTATTAGATTAGATATAGACCATAAATACAGTGGACTTAATGCCTTCGAACCCATCGTAAGGTGCCTGTAATAGAAGTAAATTATAGTCCAGCGTACTCCACAGTCCGGTACAACGGTAAGCTCCTTTTTCCTCTTCTCGAATAGGGCACTCATTCAGTTGACCACCCTTTCTTCACGCAACATTAGTTTCCGCTTTATCCGTTATCAGTCTACAACCGGATTATGGCTACTGCCGGGACTATAGTTGCTTTCACCCGGTTCGATTCCATTCAGGTGCCGCTTTTCAGCAATGCCGTGTGCTTGTCACAAGTAGCGCATTTTCAAAAACATAGGGCCTACTGTAAAAACATCAACCATTAGCCTGATGTTATATAATTATTCAGCGCAAGTTCTTATTTACTTTCGTTTAGATTTGATGAACTGGTTTTGTTAATCTGTTTATGTTCGCTCCCGTTGTCACGAAACGTCAAAACTATTATTTAACGGGCTCGCCGATAGCGAGAATTGGTAACGGAATTAAATTATGGATTAATAACGGTAATGATGTCCCAATAGCTCGGTTAAACCAAAACAGAATCCACCATTGGGTATCCGAAAGCTTGACGCCGCGTGATTGTCTGTGAAAACCAATCAATGCATCATTGAAACGGATTACAAAATGCGGTGCTTTAAACATACGAAATGTACCACAGCGTTGCACAGAAGACGCGCCACTTGATTACGGATGCGCTTTGCATTCAAGTCAAAGCCAGTCATTGGATTGGCATCATGCCCCGAACTGGAGTTCTGGCATGAGACGCTTAATTATACAGCAATACATGTAGATACATGCAATTAAAGCGGCTGTATACGGTAGCGCTTGTATAGGTATGGAAAACCATTGTACGCAGGATGTACAGGACGGCAGTTTGTGATGACCGAAGGTACTTTAGCGTAATATTCGCCATCCGGCCACAAAACACACATATTCTGTAAGACAAACCAATGCGGTGCTACCAAAGTTGCGGCATAAAGCAAACCAAACATCCCAGGCGATGATGACGAACTTAAGAGAGCTCCCTTTGCAAATATTAGCGATGCTGGAGGGGTTTACAGATGCTAAATACCGTCTAATCCATAACTAGAAAGATGAATCCAACCGAAGCAAAATGTGACGTGAATAAAATGGTAAACAGAATATGCAACCAACATGAAGTTTGATTACCATTCATGACTTGGGTGAGAAACAGTAATTGAGGCACACGTAATAAATTGGGTGTCCGGTTAAGAATAAGGGTCAGCAACAGCAAGGTTGGCCAAATAAAGTTTGTCTTTGTGGCGCATTCCTTAATCAATCCACCGTCATCAGAAAAAGTACCAGTTCCAATTTCCAAATATTCATCAACGCGGGTAACAAACCAATAGCATATACTTATCAGCATTGTTGTAAAACATACCCATTAACTCTTTATGTGACGCATTTCGCAGATCTAGGCTGACATCACCGTAGCATTGACGATCAGTTGTAGGTAAACTCGAATTCATGATTAGACGATAGAGTTTAGGAACAGGACTTATAAAATGTATTGCGTTTGGTCTATCAAATCATTATATACATAGCAAACTCCTCTGATAAAGTATCCGAGGATTATTTTATATTCTTCCTTGGGCGGCCACATTAACATCATACGGGTCATCTTTTTCATTTAGTTAATCGAGTGGAAATGTTAATCAGATTCAGTCCAGCATTCCCTGTCTAACACCCTTCACTCTCTGCCTTTTAAACCAATCTAGGACCCCAGTGACAAACAAAAGAAAAACCGCAACCTCGTTGGGTTATAGAAACGGAGCTTTTTAAGGGCTTTTATTGAGGATGCCATAATAAAAGTGCCACAAAGGAGTAATAAATCGACTTGATTCTTGAACACAAATACTGGCCATCTGATCTAAAGACCGTATGATAGAATATGTAAAAATTTATCGGAGACGTTAATTTTGTGGGACCCTGAATTAATTCACTTTAACAACGATCCTTTTTTTATACTATTAAGTTTTGCGATTTATTGTGTTTTAACGGTTAGTAGGAACGTGGGACGTGTCCATTTGTCCAGTGAAATAAGGTCAAACTTTGAGAATTCTATCAACTTATCATGCCTTTATAAACTATCCTGCAAACTTTAAAATTTTGACTCTTATGGAAGGATCACTGATAGCGTCTTAATTTGTCTCAGATTATTAAAATAATTCACATTTCACTTTGTATTTCTCTTATTTTTCCTGGGGTTGAATGCATATTCTAATCAAACTTTGACCAGTTGTTCAGAAGAAGTTAAGGTTATTAGGTTGGTTGGATTCAAAAGGACTTGCAATGACAGTCAGGGCAGGTTGAAGAACTAGGCAATCCATAGCTTAAGGGACAACTGATCTGTTTCGTAAGCTGAAGAGGCGCGGATTAAATCAAATGGAACTGCTATCTGGTATAAGGGCTAGATAATGCCCCGGTTTGGAGTATGCAGCCCCCATGGCATGCCGAGTCTCACTAAGGGTCAGGTGAAAAGGGCGGTGGAGGGAATCCGAGGCGTGTATGTAAGATTGCCTTAGGTAGAGAGTAAAGATTCACTCTGATTTAAAAATTAGAACTTGAATCTCTACAACCCGTAAGCAGACCAATTTGTGCCAAAAGATCTGGAGGATTTTCCACCTGGTTCCATGCCTTCAAACTATAGATTGGTCAATGGTCTTCTTCGAAATCCCCTGAGTCAAACGTACAAGTGCAAAACGAAAAGATATAAGACCAGCCCAATTCGTTCTGGCTGATATTTTAGCCAAAAATATTTTTTATCTATCAGAGTCCGTTTATATCTTGCCATATTTAGGCGTGTTCATGTTACTTTGCAATCATAATAACATAGTGCACACAGATATTGCTTTGCTCATGTGCAATGTTTTGTATGGGGTTGTGAATTAACGGATCATTAGAAGGGGGAGGCTGTGTATGTTGTGGGGTGTCGTGGGTGTATGTGTGTGTGAATGTTGTGTGTGTGGCTGTATTTGGGCAGGAAAGTGTGTATGTCTGTGTGTGTTATTGAGAGTGTGGCGTGTGATGAATGTTAATTGTAAGGGGTGTGGGTCTTGGTGTGTGTGTGGGTGAGTGTGTTTGTGTGTTGTGGGGTGTTTTTTTTAAAAAAAAAACGCGCGGAAATGTAACATTTTAAAGGTACAATTTTGGGTTTGCTGCTATGTATGTTTTGTTTTAATATAAAACATGAAATAATAATAATAATTTTATCATTTTTGAACGAGCTTAATCCCTAAGCTGGAATACATGCATTAAGAGAGTTTTAAAGAAACTGCTACGACTACAAGGGTATCATTTATAGTAGGGTATAAATCAGAATCCCATTCTAGAAGTTTGGGGAAGAAGGTTTGTAAGATGTTTTTCAATAGTTGAAGGTGCTATGAATCAGAATATTTGGGTCCACATCTGGGAAATGTGGGAACTTGTAAAATAAGAGGGTAAATTTAAGTACAGGGGTAAATTTGAAATACAAGTCAATTGTGTTTTAATGTACCCAATGTATTTGTCTCATTATACGGATTAAAATAAAGTATAGGTGTTGTATTATGTTTCCAACCTTTAGTTCCATGGCTACAGCCCTGATAAGGTTCAGGTATTCTGGGGCAAAACAAAAAAATTCCCAATCCAGATTTTGTTGAAACGGTGTCGAAATTATTGGCCTGGCCCCACACTGAAGCAGAAAATTAATTTCAATTCTTTGGGTGACAGCTCTCTATACAATTTGAGGTCAGGGTTTGGTCCCCCATAGACCCCTGCAGACCCTTGTTACATTTTGCCCCTAATTTACAAACCAAAATGCCCAAGCATTGTAATATAAAATAAGGCAAGGAGGATGAACAAGTGACCAACCAGTTTCATACAAAAATCGTTTTTCTGCCACTGGATAACGTTACCCCCAGGATGACCTTGAACCTTAATAGGGCCTGTACTGCTTAACTAAAGGTCGGAACCTAGCTTAAAACCTTATACTTTTTTTAATACTTATAAATGAGACAAATACACTGGTGTACATTTAAAACACAATTGACTGATTTCAAATTTACCCCGGTACTATTTTACCCCCTTATGTTACAAAAGTTCCCCACATTTACCAGAGGTGGACCCAAAAATTCTGATCAGCACCCTTCAAACTAGAGAAAAACATCTTCAAACCTTCTTCGCCAAACTTACAGAATGGGATTCTGATTTATAACCCTTTTTACTTTATATAGATGTTAAATGGTTCGTTGCATCCCCTAAAGTCAAACGGCTACAAGTGCAAAAACTAAAAAGAATATAAGGACCAGCTCAAGTCCGTTCAATGGCTGATCGTCTTGCCATAGTAGTCCGTTTCTCTCTTGCCATATTTAGGCGGGGTCATGTACTTTGGCAATCATAATAAAGTGGCTCATACAATGTTGAGGGTGGGAATTAAGATAATATCATGTGAAGGTGTGTAGGTGTGTGTTGTGGTGTGGTGTTTGTGTGCATGTATGTGTGGGTCTTGAAGTATGTGTGTCTGTGTGTGTTTTATGGAGCTTTTAGGTGTTAGTGGGTGACGTAGTTGGCATGTGAATGTGACTGTAAGTGGTGTGGGTTCATGTGGGTTGTGGTGAGTTGTTTGGTGGTTGTGGGTGTGTTTGTGTCCATTATTTATGGTTGAATGTATATTTTAAAGGTACAATTTTTGGTTTGCTGCTATGTATGTTTTGGTTTATAAACCGGAAATAATAATATAATTTATCATTTTTGAACGAAGCTTTAATCACTAAGCCTGGAATACATCCATTAAGAGAGGTTTTAAAAGAAACGTACGACTTACCAAGGTATCATTTATAGGAATGATAAATTTTGACTGCTATAATCATCAGGGTACCGACCACCAAAATTTTCGGAGCACTTATATCTTTTTTTTATTTCTTCATAATTAAATAAAAATGATTATAATGTTACACCAAAAACGGGTTACACATGAGGACAAAGAGCCAAGCATATCTTTGTAAAATTCTTCAAATCTAATATGATCTAAGGCTTTTTTTTAAAAAATTAAACAAAATAGAAGTTTAGGGACTTTTAAGGGTTTGTCATTTTCGAAAAACCTACTCATACAAAAATACACATACAAATACCATAGATACAAAAAATAACACTATTGTTATCTATTTTATGATAAGCCACTATATACTTTTGTTTTGCATTTTAACATACTTAACACCTCTTTTAATACTTGATAATGATTCCCAATTAAATAATCACCTGATGATCCACATAAATCGCGATGTTGGAAAACTACCAAAGCAATAAGATGTGAAATTTAAAAAGATATTGTATTGCATCCGGGGACCTTTACCAAAATTGTACATAAAACACAGATTTCTGTGCACAACTCGGGAAGCCTGTTTATATTAAATAATAATTTATGTATTTTTACCTTTTAAAAATTGTAAGTCTCTTAAAATTCTCATTGAATTAAATCCAGCAACTATAATTTGCCCAATATGCCGGCCAATATTGTTGCCGATGGATTATAAATCGAAATTTGGTTGTCATCATTCTTAAAAGCATGTTATTTCGGGAACTCCTGCGGAAATTAAGAAATAATAATAAACAAATCCTTTTATTGTCACCGTTTATCTGTCCGTCAACTCTGTTTGCACGATCTCCTGCTATATTGTAGAGATAATGAAACTTGGTTGAGATGATTAACGTTCCATGAATTGAAAGTCAAAGGGTTCAGTTGAGGGGTTAAATCGTGTCTTAAAAAACTCTTTAAATTATTTATTAAATAAAACAGATTCTGGAAGGATTACAGTCTTAAATGATGTAAGAAGGACCGGGAAAAGAAAAGTGACGTTCCGCATGAAAGCGTCTATCGTAGATCTTCATTTGTGATTTGATTTTATCTTCGATGTTGTTCATTGATTCAGGGTACTGTTGCATCTTTGAGAGTTCTTAGAAAATTACTATTTAAGAGAGTCTCAAGAGGTTTGAATTCTATGAAGGCTTTGCTTGTGAGCATCTTATGGTATGGGATTGTTGGATGGAGACGGAATTGATTTTGATAACAATTACTATTGTAGGAAAAGCAGAACCAGAGGTGATCTGATGGCCGCTGGTTCGGCACCGGCACTAACAGTTTTGTTCTTTCTAGCAGGGGACGGTGTGAAAGGAGTGTGCGCTTTCCGGATAAAATATAAAATTGTGAATTTTTGCACACAAGGACTTTAGGCATTGATAATCCATAAATGGATGGAAGCACTTGCCAACCCCCCTTATGGACCCGCTTAGATTTCAAGGTTTACAGGGTCAACAATTTAAAATGTTCCGAATGTTTAAAAAGCCACCATTGGGGTTTGTCTGTACGAGGAGGATTCCATAAAAAAGTTGCGGATGTACGGGGTTTAAGTTGTGTTGTTGTAAAACGTTCTGTTAAAAATGGTGTGAAAAAAAGTAAATTTGGTGTTTTGTTGTACAGGAGTCAAAGGGTTAAAAGTTGCTTTGATTCGTTTTCAAAATGTGGTGCAAATTGTTTCCATAGCTTAACGGATTGAAATAAGGAAGAGTTTGCCTTATAGGTCATAATCAATAGATCTAAATAGGTCACAGATCAATAGAATCCATAGCTGCCAATAGTTCTGTTGACTTATTCGCTCATTTGCGTAATTAAACCAGACACGGTAAGATAGTCAAAACTATTCCATTATTATTAATTCTATGAGCTAAACCAACTATTTTAACCACATTTTACAAAAATTGGATGAACCTTTAATTTTGGGACCCCTTGTACAAAACCATTTAAAAATACTTTTTTGCCATTTTTTTTACGTTTTTACTCCATCCTTCCTAAACTAAAAGTCACAGGTAGTATAAACTTTATACTCGTCTTTTGGATCCTTTGTAACCAGGACATATTTTTCTATCGTGGTGTACTTTTCAACATCAATCGGAACATTTTAATAAAAATTTTACCCCAAGTGAAGCAGGATTCTTGGTCTGAGCGTTAATCTTCACGTTCCAGAATATTGCTATGTTGAGGTTTTAAAAAGACCTTTAAATTTGTGCTTTTTGTATAAAACACTTTTAGATCGGTCAGAAATTCATAATATTTGTGGTTTGGAAATACGAAAAACGCACTGCTTGTTGTTTCCGCATTTATATGGGCGAATTGTTTTGTTTGTTAACATACTAACACTCATTTTTTATATACAAAATCTTGGAATACAAAGAGAAGAAAAAAACACGTATTAACACCAAATCAAGATGTAAAATTACAAAGACCATTTATATTTGTTAATTAGAAATAAGGCGACAGTATTTGTTTCTCAATTTAATGATTAAACAGGATCATTTTAATCCCCTAACAAATAATTAATGAAAAAAATTCATGTATTTTTAAAAACATTTACTTCTTTTTGGCATTTATTTTGGCCAATTAAGTTTTTAGCCGCAATTTATATACAGGGGTTGACCCAATAAAAACTTTACTCAAAATGAAAGTGCTATTTTTCCACTTTCTGTAATTGATATCTGTGGATTTTGATTATCATAATAGATTGGTATAAGGATATCTGCCTGAATTTTTTGGTTCGTTTGATTATGTTCTCAAGCATTGGTCCTTTACCTTAATAGAGGACACAAGACAGAAGAAAACGGATGATATTTAGCACAACAGCATGCTGGGGCTTAAGACACGTCTGCTCCCCTTTGGGCATTAGTAGGGATTTCCATGCCTAAGAATAAATGGTGCTCCGTGGACAAGTCTGTTTTGCGAATAATGTTCGTTGACAACATATCTTGAAAAACCAACTCAACCAAAATGAACAATTTTTGCTTTTTTTAAGTTTTTTATTTTTTTCTTTTTGGGTTAAAATTTAAAAAACCACAGATATCAAATTAAAAAATATAAAAAAATTAAAAAAATTAAAAAAATTAAAAAAGCGGGAAAAAACATCACTTTATTTATTTAGGGGTAATCAGTGTTTTATTGGTTCACCTTGTATATAGCAAATATACACAACTAATGAAACGTATGAGGATTTTGAGAGGGGGTAACTCCCTATGTATAATCCAGCCACATATCTTCGATTGCTCTCTAACAACCTTTTAACACAGTGTAATGTGGTATGCATTTTGATGACTTATAGGTGTTGTTAAGGTTACTTACAGTCGGCTATGATTGGCAAGACGTTTGTTGCGTATGCCAGAAAAATCCCAGAAGGTAATCTAAACGGCTCTGCTTTTTGCACTTTTAGATTTTTAAAAAACCTACAACAAATTACCATATGTCTTTGTATTTATGTATGTTCCACCCAGACAGAAATTATTAAAAAAACTATAAAATTAAAAGTATGAGCCACGTGTTTGAAAACTAGATATTAATATGATTATTTTTATTTTGCTATCCTGCCTAAAAATCAAGATGTGGTCAATTGTGACACTTATTGAGTGTGGCAATATTTAGGTTAAAGAACTCACCGGACAGGCATATCCAAATAATTTTTCATATAAGTATGTTCAACAAACCAAAAAATGGTCAGATGAGGTTCTTAATTTCAAAATTTTAATTTGTACCTTTATTGTAATTTCTGGATAATATACTTAAATCTTACAAAGGAAATCTGACAAGACGGTCATTGTGACCTCTAAACCAGCCACAAGAGGATCTGCTAGCAGGAGTTTCCTCATCGGCAATAAGTTGTATATTTACCAATTTGAGGAGCTAACTTGATTTGAGCTATACTCTGCTTTGTTTAAATTTGGTTTTAAATAGTCTGTGTGTTCAGGTTATATGTTTTGACAGTCTATGAAATCAAACGATATAAACACAACTTCAAATGTATGGTGTGGTGGTTAACCCCTTTTTAGTGAATTGTTTTTAAAGAGCTGCTAAATCGTTAGTCCTTGATCAAGGGATGTCTGCTAAGAACTCGTACAAATGTGCTATTTATTTTTTTCACACTCTTTGTATGTATTATTGAAATTTATTCTCAATTATTTTTGAACATTTGTTTTCAGGTTTGAAAGCAGTTGCTTTAGCATTGAAAGGTGCCTGACCCGGTCTAGAGAAAGATTAAATAAAAAAAAAATGGTACACTCCTGGGTCTGTGTGTACCTGGCGGATCCGGATCCTACTAGTCTAGGTATAAGACCACAACACCTTGTTTTTGGTGGTAAGGTGCAGTGGTTGTGCTACTCAGAGCGACAGCATTGATTAAATAGCTTTGTGGTTTTAATATAACCTGTAAAAACTACTATCAAATTTTTGAAATAAAAAAAGTCTGACAGACTGAACAAGGCGCTCTGAGTTTGAACTTATTGAACTTATTCCTGCAGGGCACTCGAGGGCGTTCCTGAGTCAGGACAGCCAAAAGTGAGCAGTGGCGTACCGGGGGGGGGGGCCCCTGCTCAGAACCCTAAGCCCCCTCCAGCCCCCACTAAAACTGACTTTTGTAACCGTGTCTGGAGAATACCCAAATTTCATCCCACCATTTGAACATGTGTGTGATAGATGCAAACCCCTAATTAGCCTCCTCACCCTTGTGCCTCCCTTTAAACTCTATGCTTCAGACTGAGCGAATCGATCAAGGGAAAATTGTTTTATAACGGCCGTATTTGGGTGTTGTTGAATTTTGAGAGTTCACAGCTGGTCTTGATGCGGAGCCAACAACGTAATAAACAGCAAGCCTATGCATTTCCTCTGTACTATACTCGATTCGCGCTGATATAGGGCAGACCTGTACTTTTCTTACGGGTGAGAGCTGTTTGTGAGACTCTTGAAGGCTGTAATTTTTTTTTTTTTTTTTTGTTTTTTTTTTTTAATAATTTTACCTACAACCGACTTCTGGCAATTTATGTCTTGGATTTTTGAGAACCAGCAAAGGTAACTTGAGCAGTCGCTTTATTGCCGAACGATCATTCATCGGTCTCATGAAAACATTCCTTATCAGGGCTATTGTCTTTCAAGATGAAAGAATTCAAATGGCCGCCATTTTTTTTTTTTTTTTTTTTTTTTAAAAAAAAAAAAAAAAAGGAAAAAAAAAAAAAAAAAAAAAAAAAAAAGAAAAAAATACCCTGAATTTATTCTTTAGGATATTATCGTAATGCACCGATTAGACAAGGTACGAGGTATATGGAGAAACAGTCGTAGTATCCTTTCCTATCTTATTGAGCTAGTATTGGAAAACATATAGGGCTCTCATTGTTTCTCAAATGGCGGCTAAATAAAATAAAGACAGCTGACATTTACGTTAATTACTTGGATGCGGTTATCACGCGTTTCTCATTTGTTTTGTTTGGATTTGGATGGCTTGCTTTTTAGACTTTTGTTTATATTCTGCCCCCGGTTTGAACACGTTCAAACTATTTATCAAGGCTCGCCGATACGAGAATTGGTTCATGGATAAATTAATGAATTAATAACGGAATTGATTGTCACAAGCTCGGTTCAACCAAACAGAATCCACCATTGCGTATCCGAAAACTTGACACCGACACGTTTGTTTGTGAAAACCATCAATGCATCATTGAAACGGATGAGCAAATGCGGTTTAAACACCGAAAGACCACAGCGTTGGTAACCAGAAGACGCGCCACTTGATTACGGATGCGCTTTGCCTTCAAGTCAAAGCCGGTCGTTGGATTGTCATCATTGCCCGTAACTGGCTGGTTCTGGCATGTCAACGCTTATTATCAGCAATACACGTAGATACCTGCAATGAAAGCGGATGTATACGGGATCGCTTGTACTAAGGTATGGAAAACCATTGTACGCAGGATGTACAGGACGGTCAGTTTGTGATGACTGAAGGTACTTTAGCGTAATATTCGCCATCCGGCCACAAAACACAAATCTTCTGTAAGACCCCAATGCGGTGCTACAGCAAAGTTACGGCTAAACCAAACCAAACACCCAGGCGATGAATGACTAACTTGAGAGTGCGTCCTTTTGCACATTATGCTAATGCTGGAGGGGTACAGATTGCTAGATACCTTTCTAATCCAACTAGAAGATGAATCCAACCGAAGCAAAATGTGACGTGAATAAAATGGTAAACAGGATACTGCAACACAGACGTTTGTATACATTCTTTTGACTCTGGGTGAACACAAGTACTTGAAGGCACACATCATAACAGCTGTGTGCCGGTAAAGATAAGGTCAAGCTGACATCAAGGTTTGGCCAAATAAAGTTTGTCTTTGTGCGCATTTTCTAATCCATGCACCGTCATCAGAAAAGTTCCATTCCAATTACTCCAAATATCATCAACGCGTGTAACAAACACTATTATATACTTATCAGCATTGTTGTAAAACATACCCATTACTCTTATCTGTCTCATATTTCGTACTCTAGGCTGTTCTCGCCGTCGTAGCACTGACGACATTGTAGCTAAACTCAAATTCATGATTGACTAGAACACAGGTTTTGTAAAATGTCTTGCGTTTTTGTCGTCATATGTTAGAAAGAAACTCGCTCTGCCAAAAAGTATTTGTGAATATTAAATCTTAACATAATCATTTGACAATGACAGAAAAAAAGACTGCTCTTGTTCTATAGCAACATCGCCGGTTAAAGGGCTCTAATGAGGATAGCCATAATAAAGTTGCCATACAGGATGTAATATTTCGACCTTTGAACATAACATAATGGTCTCTAATTGTTAAAGATCGTACAGATCGTGTTAATAGATCGTACTAAATTTAATAGTGCATTTGTAATTGGAACCTGATTTCAATTCACTTTAAAAGCCCACTTTGAAATTTATATTTTTTGTTCCGTATGCACAAAACAATTAGACCAGGATTAAAGTTAGATCTGGTCTAAGTCAAAATTAGTTTTGACAGTTTTTGACAGTCATTCACATTTTCTTCATAAAGTAACTGGTAAATTTCAAAGATTAAAATACAAATTTCAAAGTTAATACAAAATGCCCTATGCCAATGCAAAGGAAAATGTTTTTCTTCTGGTCGGACTAAATTATACTTAGACCAGGTCTAACTTTAGACCCGGTCTAAATCTTTTGTATATATGGACCTTTATTTTTAAACGATTAGCACCCATTCTAAATGTTCATTTGCATTGTAAATTTTGAGGAGTTTATTATGATATACTCTCGGTCAAAATTTTAACCACAAATTATAAGTATAGGCTTACCTTAACAGAGGAGAGCGTGGCCTAGCGGTTACGGTGCTTGCCTGTGGCGCAAATTTAACAAAATATCCAAGGTCGAATTCCGGTGGAGTCACTTGCTGGGAACTACGATATTTTGTTATGGGTTACACACCACTAACTCACTTATACACAGTAGTCTTTGGGGAAAATGACAACTTTGAGCATGTTTCTTTCTCATTTAAAACTCTCACAGAGGAAATACAACAATATCACACCAAAGTACAAGCTAAAATCACCAAATAACCAATTTGAACATATGATGACCACACCAAACTCGTCCGACGTCAGACCGGCAACTCAAGATTCTCTATAGTCGCCAAAGCTAAAAATCTGCAAATCGATGTGAAATTGATGACCGCGGAGTAAACTGCTTCAAATTCACTGTCCAAATGCCACTTAGTTGGAGAAAACATACCAGTCTACCATGTCAATCATGAAATTTCACCATTTTCTTAATATAACTAGTGCATTTTCAGACATTTTAAAGCACTTTTTCCAGATGCCATGCAAGAAAGTAGTCCACCCAAGATTTTTGATCCTTACGGCAGCCAGGTTAGTGGTGTATAACCTATGGTATTGCTCCCGTAAAGTAGTATTTTGTAAAGGACATGTGCATGTAGGAGACGATGAGAACGGCAAGACAAGACGTTGACTAAAATCACCTGGAGAAAAATTGCATGTGAAATCGGGAAAATTAGGAAAAAAATTACACATTTTTCCAGCATTTCTTTGCATCCCTAAAGTCCCTTAACTGCATTTTTGTTGTACTTTTGAAAAAATCAAGGAGCGAACTCTTGCCTTGTTTTTAGGGGGAAATTGCCCATAGATCTCACAAGGAAAATAACGCTACCTCTCTTTTTGCGGTGATCGTCAGGTTGGTCGAAAAGGACGTTAGGAATATAGAAGTAATCGTATATTAAACTTTAAAGACGCTATCAGTGATCCACCCGAAAGAATCAAGATATTTTAAATTTGCAGGAATAGCTTAAAAGTTAAGAATAAGTCTGTAGAATTCTCATACGTTATTTTTTCCAAGCGAAAAATTGATTGAAAAGGGGTTGGTACATTTTGTGACCCCACTTTGTCTGCTCCCATTTGAATTCAACAGCCTTGACGGAATAAAGTACAGTATCACGTGCACTTTATTCCGTCAAGGCTGCTGAATTCGACTGGGAGCAGACAAAGTGGGTGCAGTAAGGAAGAAAACAGGAGTGTCCAAAAATAAGAATCTCTATTCAATTACGCGTTGTAGTATTAGTGTCCATACGAAGAATAATGACTGAAATATCCGATTTTGTCCTCAATAGGCTGCTTTTGGTCCTATAACTTGTGGGTATGTTAGGATACCTTAACTTGTTACGAACATGCACAAATTTGATTTTTCCGATTTTCTGGTCGAGTAAATCACTGATGATGTCAGCGGAATTAAGCCTTTCTTTATATAAAGGCTTTTGTGTTATCCTTAGTACCCAATGTCTGATTGTATATCAATACTCCATTCTTACCGATTTAATACTAGTCTGATGTTTTACAATGATTTGATATATCGTTTTACTATTTGTGTCATATGTGCAATATTTTGATGTATCTATTGATGAGTACCGAATAAAATGAAATTAAATGAAGCACATAAATTATAAGAGTGAAAAACATACCATAAGTTGGTTTTGATACCATTAACCGTCTAATTCGAAAAAAAAAACCGAGTCTAGTAAGTTGAGAGTTATTTCGCGATTTCGCATGCAAGAGATCGGGGTAACTTACACACAATCTTGTTTTTTTACTCGGCAGTAACTCTTGCCGAGGAGCAAGAGTAACTGCCGATTAAGTGTAGCGATTTTTATGTTAAGACTTACATGTGCTACATTGTCAGAAATTATCACAATCGACTCCAATTAGCTGCTTTTATCATTGCCGTCAACACCATATTTTTATTCTTTACAACAATCATAATGAACATTTTGTAGTGCATGGTAAAATACTCATCATATATCCATCCAAGAAATTAAAGTTTAAAGCTCTGATGATGGTATAAAAGTATGTAATTGGAACGGTAATAATAAACCATATCAAAGATTAAGGTTTATTGCAATAAATACTTGTTCCGCGCAGATATTAACCAAAAAACAACTTAACGCTGGTTTAAATTGTGAACGAGGATCATTTTATCTCAGAAAAATGAAGACGTCAATTTATAAACACAGTGCTAACTCTCCGTGCCCATATAGGCTAGTCAAATTATGACAAATGATGCCTTAACCCAAAACTAATTGCAAGAGAATTATTTTCTCCAGAAACAAGATATCAAAAGTTTACTCAAATAAAAGAGTGGAATATGTATTTTAAGGGAGTAATGTTTATACAGGGGTCAAAATAAGTAAAGGGTCAAAACGCGTTGAAATGTAAACTATTATGTTCGGCACCTTTGAAGGATTAAAAAAGGTATAGTTTGCCCTATCTGCAGGTTGTAGTAAAAGAGTTACGAGTTCAAGGTTACAATAGGGGTAAAAATGGTAACAAATTGTTCGCCTAATGGTGATGGAGCCGAAAATACACCGATTGAAGTCGTTGTTGTATGATTGGAATGCAAAATTTGACTGGGGGATACGGGGTCTATGGGAGAACACTAGTCATGGCTCTGTAATTCTTATATAGAACTGTCGAACAGAGAATCTATATAAAATTACTCATCTAGTGTGACCAAATGAACAATTTACAGCCAGTTTGAACAAAATCGGACCATTCTGTAAATTTAACCCCAGGATGACCTTGAACTGTTATGTGTCTATTGTACAAAATATATAGATCATAGATAGGGCAAAATATACCTGTTTTTAAACCTTAGGAGTAGCTCAATAAGTTGGTATATCTTTTAACCCCTGTACAAACGTTACCCCCTTATTTTTACATGTTCAGCAAGGTTGATTTTGGTAAACTTATGATATATTATTTTTGGACAATTTCACAGCATGTCACCAAAATTGTTTCTTTTGAAAATTTTTGGTCAAAACATAGATATATTCCTACTATTAAATTAAAATTTGGACGGGCCCACGTTGCAAAAAAGTGCAACGATAGAGTTTGATATGTAATTTAGTTTCTCGCCGGTCAACTGCACTTCGAAAGACTTTAAACTTTAATATCGATCGGATCAACGCTATTCATGGAGGATGCTTTTGAATTAACTTGCCACCTATTTCCTTTATGTTTGAATTCGAAATGCTTAACGGAATAAACATGTGTTTTTTCCATGAAGGGTTTCCGAATTCATAAGTGTGTCAGAAAAAAAGTATGTCAGATGGGTCAGGTTACGGAAACTCCCTTTCCTAAGCACTGTCTGCTCAACGGGTGATGTATGCTTTGCGAGCAAAACAGACCCCGAAGTATCATTGGCCATACGAGTCATAACTACCAGAATTTATCCTAGGAGAAATTCAATTTCTCCTAGGAGAAATTCCAGCCAATAATAGCGCTTCTTAATCTTAATTTCCCCTAGGCAAAATAAATAGCCAATCACAACTCCCGTTGTTAAGGTGGTTAATCAAATTTCTTCTAGGAGAAAATGGATACCTAAGGTGGCCGTAAGAGTCATAACTACCCGAATTTCCGCGAGGAGAAATTCAATTTCACCTAGGAGAAATTCAAATTCTCCTAGGAGAAATTCCAGCCAATGAGAGCACTCATTGAAATTCAAATTTTCCTAGGAGAAATTCAGCCAAAAGGAGCGCTCTCATTGGCTGGAATTTCTCCTAGGAGAAATTAATTTCTTTTGGCTGGAATTTCTCCTAGGAGAAATTAATTTCTCCTAGGAGAAATTCTAGCCAATGAGAGTCGCTCCTTTTGGCTTAATTTCTCCTAGATGGAATTCTTAATTTATCCTAGGAGAAATTCCAGCCAATGATAGCGCTCCTCTGCAACTATGGTGAGACGTGGCAGAAACACCGGTTTCGGGGTAAAAGAAAGAGTCTGATTCTTGGCCAAAAAGCCTGCATGTGGAAGAATAGAGACCTCCTTGCGCTCAAAGCGGTGGTGGGCCTCGTCCGTAGACAAGGCATGTATATCCGAACCCTGTGGCCACAAGCCACAGCCACTAGGAAGTTCCAGAAGACTAAGCTTTCGGTTGGGTTTAAACTGTTCCGACACCAAGAATTGCAAGACCAATGGCAAATCCCACTCCGGAACAAGGCTACGAACCTAGGACGATCCGTAAACATACCCTTCACCAGATTGAACAAAAGGGGACTGAAAGAACCGTCATGCCATCACCGAGCCCTTTACGGGTCTGGCCTGTGGCTGTTCGGTAAAAAAGAAACCTCGGACAGTCAGGACACTAAGTTAAACCCACTCCTGAAAGACGTACATGAGGAAATTGCCAACCTGGTCTACGGTCTCAGAAATTGCATGGATCGAACTCTCTATTGGTACACCATGCATGGTAATCCTATGATGCTCTAGTGAATTTGTCTGAACAGTGAGCATGGCAGCCTGTTCAGAAAGTCCCACCTCAGTGTACAGTCTACAGACGGGTTCGGAGTATGGGTGGTGCACTCTGGGACGAACGCGTCGACAGGAGGACCTCTTACCAGGTCCCCTCCCTTTGGAAGATGGATCTGTTCCCTTACAAGCAGATCTAGAGGCCTGGGAAACCATAGCTGTCGTGGCCATAATGGGCTACCAGCACGACCAGGCATTCTCGAGACAGAGCAACTAGAGGACTTTTAGGATCATGGCAACCTGGAAAAGCTATGATCAAGCATAGGCTTTCAATCCTGACCGGTCCGCTGCCATGGCGTCCCGTGCGACTGCCCGGGGATCGGGGTTTCAAGAGTAGGCCCCTAATATGCCACAATCTGACAATTCATGACTGAGGCGAACAGATCCACGTGTGGACGGTCCACCATCTAGAAGATTGTGCGGCAAACTGCAAAGTAGAGCTGCCACTCCACCGACGGCCCTCTGACTTTTGGCTGTGTCTGGGATCAGGGACCCTTCTGGGAGACTGTCCGCAAACCATTGTCCACTCCCGAAACACGGGAGGCGATCAGCCCGATGTCCCAATCTCGGCACCACCCGAATAGCCGAAAAATCTCCATGCATAGGCTTGGACTGATTACACCCCGTCCCTTGGTTTTATATTCACCAACTTCCATATTGTCGCAGCGGACCACAATACCTTGCCCCTGACCACGGGGAGCCGTGCCGCAATGCAAGAAAGACGGCGACCAACTCGAGGACGTTTATGGGGTGACGAGCCACGGAGCTTGTCAGCGGCTGCCCCCTACGAATAGGAGGTGAGCTCCCAACTCAAACGCGTCCCTCGTCAGGGTGTTTTAACGCATCCATTGTCATTGTGTTTGATAGGTCACAGTAGGCTGAATGGGACTCCTTGCCTCATATTATTGGCAAGTCCACCATTGAAGTCTGAGGACCTTCGGGAGG
This sequence comes from Ophioderma brevispina, assembly GCA_023653785.1. Classification (NCBI taxonomy): domain Eukaryota; kingdom Metazoa; phylum Echinodermata; class Ophiuroidea; order Amphilepidida; family Ophiodermatidae; genus Ophioderma; species Ophioderma brevispina. The sequence continues at coordinate 48,689 of JAMKCH010015697.1, forward strand.
GAGGCAGTGGTGTTTACCACTGCCAACAAGGTTTTTCATCGCCAGCTTAAAACACTAAATTTGGAAACCTAATGGCTGCATCTAATCTCGCTTTCCTTTTAGCGCAAATAATCTGTCACGCCACCTTACCTTTGGTAGTGGTAGACCAGACGCAGTTGGGAGGAAGGGATTGTTTTGCCACCATTATATTTTTCTTTTTTCACTTCTATCAAAAATATTGTGCTTTAATGTACTTAATACCCCCTGTGGTATGTTTACAAAATTGATTTTCCGTTCATAATCAACCAAAAAACCTAGCAAAATCACACCTTCCTGTATTTTAACTCAAAATAGAAATTGGTATTTTAGCCCAATCGAGAATCAAGTTCCCATGATTGTTCCGTCTCCTTAAACATATACGTCACTTGAGGCCTATTGGAAGGATTTTTGGATATCGTCAGAGGCTTTGTTAACTAATAAATCCAAGGAGGGTGTCTTAACCAACACCTTTTAAAATGGTCGGGGGCCGAAGTTTAAAGTACAATTTTCATGCAGAATATGCATACTATTTTAAAATCAAGGAAGGGTGCTTTGATCGTTTTTCCTATATGTTGGTGTTGTTGACCCCAAAACCGTGGTATAGACACCATTATGCTTTTAGACCAATGGTTGAAGATTATGATCCAGATTATGCCTTATAAAGGTCATTGACCTTTGACCATGAATATCTGACCATCGCAGCTGCCAGAAGCCCGACAATTTTTTTTTCATAATAATTCCATCTAGCCCTACGAGAATGTACAAAAATTCTTTTATTAGAATTTTTTCAAGGTTGAAATCGCAAGGCCTACTACCTGTGGTTTCCTCATTAAGGTTTCAGCTAGGTTTACGTTCATTCGGAGCCGTGTTTTCGGGGTGTTCAGTCTTTTCACTTTGAATTCTTTACTGGATTTTATTATGATTATTATTTCTACACTATATTGAATCATTTTTGTTTTTTTAACTTATGGTTTGTTTATCGCTTGTTGTTACGATTCAAGTTTACTTTGGTCCACTCTGTCATGCTTATCAACACTCTAAGAAAAAAAAGTTGTGCGAAAAGGTTCTAAACTTGTCCTCTATATGGAACCCTGTAAGGTTCTTCAACGAACAAAATAGTTCTTTAACTGCTGTATAGCACCTTTATGGTTCGTTAGATACCTTTTTGGTTTCCAGATTTTTAAGAACCATTTTTAGGGTTCCATTCTTAAAGGTTACATATAGTGACAAAAAGGTCTAAGCCTATTTTTTTCTAGAGTGAATTTTATGTTCTCGACGTCATTACTTCAGGGTAGTCCCACTTGTTTTTGCATGCTAAGATGCGAAGAAAATAGCCGAACGCGGCTGATTTGTGAGCTAATTTTGTCTAGTTTTTAGAAAATCTGAATTCAATAAAGTATCAAAACTTCGGATTATATTCTAATAGTTTGCTTTACACTGTTCACTTTTACAGGGGTGAAAATCATCACACCATCCGATCTGACCTTTAAAAAGACTTTTAAAGCAATGTTAGAGCTCGAAATATTTTTAAATAGAACTTGGTCGTTGTTACAATAAATAAAAACCAAAGAGAGACGAGCTACACGGACTTAACCCCCAATACAGGATTGAAATCACCTAATACGACTCTAATTTTGACGATTCACGCAACGAAGGTACTGTGAGCTGTTGTTGTTTTAATTAGATTATAGATTGATGGTGGGGTGATGATGATGTATTATACTAGCAAGGTAATATATCCTTTATAACTACTAGAGAAGTTTAATACGCGTAGGGTACTCTCCAGTACGCACTCCGATTTTACACGCTATGAAATAATCCCGTCAGTTGGCGAGCTATAGTAACTAGCGACGATATGGTCTTAATAATAGTAGCTGACCCCGGTTTTGTGCACTGTACTCGGGCCGAAAAGTTATACAGTCGACGGCTTACGGTTCACTTCCGACCGTACTGTTTTTGGTGTCGTTCACCATAAAAAAAACTTCACTGCATTATCTCCGCTTTACAATGCCAGGCTCGAACCAAGAGAAGGCAAGAATGCAAATCTCATCTGTAGCTCTTCATGATTAAGTGCATAGGCGTAAATCCGGGGGGGGGGGGGGGATGGGGGATATATCCCCCAAATTTTGATGAGGGGGATGGTCAAACGAATTAAAATCCCCCAAATGTTGATGCCCATTCATGTGTTTTTCACCCAAAATAACCTGATATTTTACCATAATATTAAGGTAAATTTCCGCGCGCTCGCGCGCATTATGTTCTAATTTTAAAATTATTTTAATGACTTTAGCTTTCTAAATTGCAAATTTTAGCGCGCTTCGCGTGCACGTGCTAGTAATGGATCTTTTCAGCAACCCCATTTCAATTTTCATAAATTTTCATCAACCCCACCCCCCAATGTCAAAAGAAAATTACGCCACTGATGAAGTGGCGTTAAGTTTTTCATACAATATGCATTGTGGAAGTCCACTCACGGATCGATAGCTGAGGAACTATAAACCGTAATGAAGGTCACCACGCTGCCTGCAGCTTGTGTTATAGGTAATGGCATGTCCTTGGAATCGTGGTTATCCTTACCTCTACACAATGGATAGCGGGTCTAAGTCGCCGAGTGTCACAACAAGAAGTTACTTGGTAAAATTGGCGGGAAACAATGCATCCACCTTGTCAAAGTTTAAAGGAATTTTGTATAACAATAGAACATCTGTGTGGAAATGTGCACCAGCAAAACAAGATGCGAGACTCTTTACAAAACGAACTGAAGGATTGCCCTTTCCTCTTGCATTGGCAATTGTACCATCAAATAATTTCCATGCCTTGAACGAATTTTTGTTTGAGATTGAGAATAATCTTCAATTTTTTTTAACCCACGGCTGCAACACGCGTTTCTAAAAGGAAAAAAAAATGGGTGATTGAACACAATCAGTGGTTGCACGAGAAGTCTCGTCACCCCAAAAATAAAAATCATTAATGATTCCCTTTAACCTGTTTGGCTTGGAAGATGCCTTTGGCTCCGTCCCTCATAACTATTGCATACTCTTTCAATAGAGCCGAGGTCCCTTCAAGTATCAAAATTACTTCTCACCGTTATGCTAATATATCAGGTAGTTTTAGCACCAAACAATGGTCTTCTGAAACATTTCGGTTCAAATGTGGCATCTTCCAGGGTGACCACTTTCCCCCCCATTATTTTTCATCAGTGCTTTTGAACCAGATTATTCAATTTCTTGAATCTGAGATGAACCTGGTTTATGATATTGGCGTCACTAAGTTATAACAGCTCCATTTGCTGACGAATTTTGCCTTATTACAGGTAATAAGCGCACCCCTCAACGTTTATATCCAAAATTTAATTTTCATACTTGAATCGATGGTCTTACACTTAAACCCTCAAAATGCCGTTCATTGTAAATATTGTTCCGTCCGTCGATACCGAATCCCATACATTCTTAGGTTCCCTTGTTACATTTTAATAACAAAGAATCTGAAGTTTATGAATATCTCAGAAAGATGTTGACCTCGGGTGTCGATAATATCAATACATCGCCTTTAGATCCGGTACAAATTCCTCTTTCGTGCAATATTTTACTCTGCTTTAATGTACACAGACTGTCCCCAATAAAAACTATACAATCAAACTAAAATTATAAAAATATAAACTGTGCATTTTGCCAGATATTTGATTTTATTTGTTCGACAAGATCCTACCTAAGTCCCTCGCTTTTATTCCATCCTTTGATAGACCCCTAAGCGGAGATATTGTCAGTTGAACACAAGGATAATACCATTGGCCAGTTTCACCTGAAAGTTCAAGAACCTAGGTATAAAGGCGTGTAGCAGCATTGTGGAATTAAACCCTTTTCAAAACAAAAGAATATTTTCAGATCAGAGTGAATGTATTATCCATGCATTGACTAATCAATATATTATTTTTCAGTGGAAAAGCATCAGAAATATATATGTTGTGGGTGAAATGAGAGACTCGCTCTCAGAGGCACAATGGTCATGAAATTAAGACATTTGGTGAATTTGAATGGCTAAATAATGGTAACAGTCTACAAGTCTGTTTAGGGACAAATGTGTGGACAAGGCTCTAATTGTGAAGGGCCAATTGACCCTTCCCTATTCCCCACTGGTTCCAACATGTCAGGGAGGAATATGTGAAGAAAGCGTGTTCCAAACAAAGGCAAGAAAGAAAGAATTATGGTTGTGTTACAAAGGTCTCTCAGTTAACTCTATAAACAAGGGTTTGTTTTTTATGGTTCTACCTTCGGCTGAAACCGGAGTAAAGCTTAGATAACAAGACTGTTTAGAATTAAATTTCCCAAACGCTACAGTATTTATCAGCCATTGCCACATTATATAAGTTTAAATTATGTATATACACAAGAAGAAGCACTTTTATAACCTACATTTTATTTTAATTTTCAATAAAGGAATATCTTGAGGTGATTTTCAATGGCAATTTTTTGTGATATCAGGATAGCGAACGGCCCAAGGTTTTCAACTTGTCTCAGATAATAGCCATAACTCCTAAACCAGACCCCCAAATACACCCAACTAAAAATTCATGAAAGCTGGAACATCCTAAAAAGAATCAGTAAAAACTCAATTTGAAATGAAACTTAAATTTTTGGAAAAAAATTAATCTTGATTGTATAGTTTTTTTGGGACAGTCTTGTCTTGATGTAATTGATATGTGCGTCTCTCACCTCTTTACCAACACCCAGGGCTGCATGAGCAGGCTCTCCCTCGCTAACCTAAAAGGGCAGCTATTGAGTTTTTTACTCTTTTTTGGGACTTAGATTTACCCTCTAACTGAAAAATAATGAAAATTTTTAATATTTTAAAACAAGCAGTATGAGATTCGAACCTGAAACCACCCTGTATTAATGAGGTCAGTATACCTAACCACAAGACAGCGAGAATTGGTGTGCCAGATTGCAATTCTAATCCTGATAAAATTTAAGGAATAAAATCCCTACTGCTATGTGGTTCAGAATTCCAAGATAATGAAGAGCTTCCGCTCTGGAAGGTTGCCACAACTCATGCTCCAGGAGCATAAGTGGTGGTCAAATCTCACACTTGCGAAAGTTAGATGCCTGGTTAATCAAAACATTTGAAGAAGTGATTTGGCATCCACATCATGGTACTTTGGCTGTGTCCACGTGCCTAAAGTTAGATATTAAAACTATATCGAACCTTTACAGGAATATCATCTCGGGATTAATGGGGTATCCGTGGTCAATTATTCCTGATTGCGAAACCATATTTTAAACGGTATAATACTCCTGGCATTCCGCTGAAAAAGATCCAGAAGATGCTAAAACTATGTTTTACGGATCCGTGTTAAGAATAATTTGGCATACATATGTAAGAACTCTCCTGTTCAGGGTCAGTCTTTGATCTGCATGTTAAACAAGAATCTTGCTACCTGGAAAAGTATAATATACAGTGTGTCCAAAAAAAAACACGCAACACTCTGGTTCGCCGCATAAGTTTTGAACAAACAACAAATGATTACTTGTTCTTTTTGTACTGAAGAATCATTATTAGCTAACGTCTCTGAAAAAAATCATAGTGATAGCGTCAATAGTTTTGAAGATAGACCCCAGCAATCAAGTTAATCCGCGGGAACCATTTTACAATGAGGAGCTGGTAACACAAGACTGCAATGAAGAACAGAATGGCAAATACAATATTGAATTGCAATCAAAATTTACTTGCCCAAAATTTCTTGCAGAAACTTCTACTATATGAAATAAGCATTTACATTAATTATTATTTAAAACTGATTACATGATTAAAACATTAATTTATTGGTGATTAAACATGTTTCAAGACGATATAAACCTATGACTAAGTCATACACAAACTCCACATTACATAAAAGATAAATGCGTTGGGCTGCAACTGCCTTGTTACATGAAAATAATGTTTGCATTTCTCAACTTTATGAAAGTAAACATATGTTTTCAACAACAAAAATCAATAACAATATCAAGTATAGTCATTCTGTCATTAAATTTTGGGTTTTTTAAGATAACTCTTTGTGTGCCCTCACAAAATGATGTGAGAATGAAAGCTCTAATCCATGCTGACTAATTTGACAATACAAGAGTTGATTGGTTGTGTTATCATACTTCCTAATTTTATCTTTTGAAGTAGTGTTTAAAATGGGTGGTTTTTAGATGTTATTACCAATGGAAACATTCATACGTTAATATAGGGTGCAGTACCGGTCTTAAAAAACGGAAAATGGTGGTTGACTTAGAGATCATCCATTGGTGGTTCTCGAGCGCACAAAACGTTTACAGTTGCAGTTATTGGCAGTTTTAGGGACCAATTTGGGTAAAGGGTTCCCCCAGGTTACTTGATTTCCTGGGTCATATCTTAAAAAAAATATTGACTCTACATTTATTGAAAATTTAGGGACATGTAAGCTAACAGTCCCTTCTTACCTTAGAACAAAGAATAAGTAGTCACGATGCTTTTGTTCAAAACACATGGTGCCTGTCACCAAAGTGTGTGTGCGGGTTTTTACTTTTTCCTTTGAGGGGGGGGGAAAACACGGTTAATTCTTCCCCAAGGCGTGCGCCATAGTCTTAGTCAACTCCCTAGGCTAGACACTCTTAATAATAACACAAATCTTAAAAAGATGGGTGGTAAGGCCACTTCGACTTGTGCAACAGCTGATGGGAAATCGTGGGACCCTTCACCAGTACTTAACCACGCAAAAGATCACAGAAACAGGTGCTACACATGGAGACACAACAATATCCTCAATTATATTTATTTACTGTTATTAAATAGGGGTGCTTAATGAAGACACTCATCCAAAGAGTAGGTAGACCGTTTCCGACGGGGGGGATACCCCACTCTCCATTCCGTTACCACAAGTACCATTGAATGTACCGTTACCAATCTAATTCATGACTTGTGAGATTTTAGAAAAAATAAAAAAAAAGCTAGGTCATTCTTGAGCCTCACCGTTCCATTTGAATTTGGCATGCTAAAGCCTTGCACCCACACAATGTTAAAAATATGCATCGCTGTTTCGATATTGAACCATTTCGGTTACAAGGTCTGCCAAATTTCTTTGAGATTGGTTGTCAAGGGGCTACATATCGCCTGGCTAATTTATTAAAGGAGAAACCGTACACCGAATAATATTAAACAATATACACTATAAAATAATTATTGACCAAATAGTCGAGTGGTTTCATAGAAAAGGAATTATATAACCCTAACAATGAATTAAAACCATCTAGTCTGAATAATTGATTAAGGGAACCCGTACAACGAATATATAAACAATACACTATAAAATAATGATTGACCCATATCGAGTGGTTCATAGAAAAACGGAATTATATAGAACCGAACAATGATTAAAACCATCTAGTCCGACCATGTGGCTATTTAAAAATCGCGCTAGTTATAACTTTGTTATCGATACACCGCACGTTTTAGGTCATACATACCACCTATAGGAAATACCATAACTGAAGCATCATGTGTGAAGTTAGACTCTAATATTGCCGTCCGTATCGCATACCACAAATACATATCCAATATACAGTACCGCGAATTTCAAATAGCGCATTGTCAGACAAAATGCTTTAATTCGTTTTTGGTTAGTATACTTCCGTTTTCCCATTAAACCACTCCATAATGTGTTCAATAATTTGTTTTTATGCGTATATTTTGTAAGTTATTCTTGATACAGGTTCTCCTTTAAGACTTAAAAAAAATCTTCAAGTTGTCATGCTTGTCGCCTACAAGAATTTCATGGATATTTAACTAGGCTGTGCAATTGTTTTCCCCTCCTCCTTTAGCATATTTTATTCCAAAAATTAACCTTCATGGATTAATCCACTTTTTCTTGAAATGTAGATCTATATTTAAGAACAACCTGTGCGTGAAATGCTGTGCAATCAAAAAGTTATTTTACTGTTTTTATTTGTTCGTGCTTATTCTTGCGTCTTCCCCCTCCTGGGGCGCAGTCCTAGACTTTTTATAGTTTAATTTTTATCCTTTGTTTGTATGTTTTATATGAATAAAGTGATGATAGAATAAATTAATTAATGTGTCCTTCCGTCCGCTGGTAATTGGTTTGGTAATAATTGAAGAAGGAGACGATATCGACAGCTGAGGGACATTTATACGTCGTAACGCAGTTTAGGGAGGTTCAACTCAAACGTCTATGTTGATCGGAGGTTAGTGACGGTTAAACCATTGTTTTAAACAATAGAAACGAACTGGTCGGAATTAACCGGTGGTTTGAATTTTTGCCTTAAGAGCATTATTTGCTATTGTATGTCGTAGTCTACCAGGCACCTGTCGATCAATAACAAGTCTATAGAGTACAATACCTCCATGATTTCCAAATAAGCAATGCATTGCTTTTCAAAAGCATGCCAAACACACATGACTGATGTCACTAGCCCCTGGCTGACAGACAATCCGGGCAAGCAAGTCAACCTAACTGAATGAACAAACATCAGTTTACCCATACAACCTGATATCCACTCTGATTCTAATACTTTCCCTTGTTTGGTCCAATACACCTCCATTCTACCATGAACCTTTTTTTATTTTTAAAGCGTCCCTCTTTATGCAATCGTAATTTACTCCACCTCTTATAATGCACTACTCGAGAGTAGAAATGCCTATTTCCAGTTGTAATAATTACCGAAATCTATTTAATGGTATTATAACACATTCTTTTCTTAAAAAGTAGCCCAATCTTAATGTTTTTGGTTAACATACACAATAACATTTTAATATAAACTCTATCTTTTCATTTTTACATATATTTTAAGAAAATCCTCTTTTATTTGCTACATCTACAGTTACCATTTTATACGAATCATTTTTTTAATCTCTAGCTTTGTTTGCATTTTCGTACATATCCACATTATATGCTTTGAGGGCACGTGTGGTCCAGTGGATGAGCCATTCGCCCGCACTCCAAAGGTCGTGGGTTCGGTCCCACTGCGGCAACGTTGTTGCGCCCTTGAGTAAGACGCTTTACCTCAATTAACTCCTCCCACACAGGGGTATAAATGGGTACCCAGCATTATTCATGCTGGGAAAGTAACAGACTTGTGCTGTGCGGGAGGAGTGGCAACACCCCACAGCAAATATAATACTGAGGAGTATGGCCCAAACCTAATGAAAGAGAGATGGGCACTCGCGCCACGATCTTGCTCGGCACACATTTACTTACTTACATTATATTAACCTAAATGCGCCATAGATACAGTGGTGTTACACACGGGTCAGAGCATAAGCCCCCGATAAAAAATAAAATATTTTCATGTTCTCTTGTTCCAACTTTTTCACCGTCATCAATGCATCATAAATAATAATATAAAATTGCAACCTCTTGAAAACAGTGTACAAATAAAACTTACCATTCTCACCTTAAAGATACTCCAACCACTTTATTTGACATAAACATAACATACCCTTACATAATTTGGGGAGTAGTTTGCTTAGATGGCCGCTGCATTTAAATGGGATTCCGTGGATATGGGTAAAGCTGACTACTTCATTCAAGGACTGTAGCTTGACCTATACGTACCCGTTTGTGGAATTAACCCATCTTTGCAGCAAGTTAAAGATAATGAAATAAGCACGCTTTTCGATGATAACCACATAATGCTAGATATAATGTTACTTAACATTTCAAAATGGCGGACACAATCAGGGTCAATTTTTTTTGACTCACCTTGTATTATATTCCTAACGTCCCCTTAATCGGGAGGCGTCAAAACGCACCTGACAAAAATCACGCGCGGACCCTTCCTTAGGTTAGTAGAAAATTGCTCCTTTATTAGATCTGACAACAAAACACCGCTACCTCACTTTTTGCGGTATTGTCCCTAGTTTTGTCTAGTGGCATTAGTGATATTAGCACACTTAGGACCTCGAAATTGCTGATTGTCCCATAGATTTCATTTGTCAAACAGATCATTGCGATAATATTTCACATTTGCAGTCACTTCGTACATGGAATTTATTACACAACACGAGAGTTTTCTAAGCTTGCCATCTATGTTTTTTTTTTTGGTATATCATACAGACGAAATGTAGATCCTTTATTGGAAGATTTCCATCTGACGTTTGGTATTATTTCTAAAAGGAAAAATTATTATCCCTTAATTGGAATGTAATTATTTGCTCCATATTTAGTATATGAAAAAGAGCTAGTGATTTTATCATAATATGCAAAAACACAATTACGACAAAAGATGTCGATTCATCTACAGGTGTGAGTCAAAAAAAAACCTACATTAAGAATAAAAAATAATTAAAAGAGTGAAGAATTGTTTTGTGCTCAAAATGTTTGCTATGGTTATAAAGAAGGGTAACGGCTTTCAGAAAAGTTTATTGGTGTCATTGGGACTTTGGAGGAAGAAGTACCCCTATTTTGCCTAGAGACTTAAAAATCCTGTTAGGCGATTTTGAGCCAAACAAAGTTGCATCGCTTACCTAGAGTAACATGGTCTTCGGCAGTAGTGTTGAGTACAAACAGTTAACACCAATAGTATGTTAAACAATAGAAGGTGGGAGAGAGAGAGTAATTGAAGGATTATAAAAATAATATCCCAGAGATTATTCAAAAGAAAATGCTAAGTAAAAAAATGTTCTATTTACCAAATAAGAAATTCAAGATGCTGGTGTAAGACCACCGATTACTTTGGTCACTAAGATTTCATGGTTTTATTCCTACAACGAAACTTGAAGCAAAAGTTGAAACCATAGAAATTGGTATTCCCTTGAAAAAAACAGCATGGGCTATATTGAATTTTAAGTTTTAATTCCGATTATTTACAGAAAACTTCAAGTTTAGTCTTCTCGCTTTATGGACGCTGAGTACACTGTATTTGTTGTAAAATAATACCTTAGAGATGTAAAACAATCTGAGGGCAGTTTCATTTATGTTCATGAACTGAGACATTGATATGGAGTGGATTTTTACATTACTGACTCTTTATGATTGAACACTGGTCATTTTATTTTTTGGAAGCTATTTTAGTATAATTATGTACACATAGACCATTTTATCAAACTGATATGTTTTTGTCAATAAGAAAACTTCGATACCAAAGAAATTGCATATCGTCGCTGGGCGGGAAAAACCTCATATTGTACATTGACCTTTTTAAAGCAAAACCTCACATGTAGTAAAATGGTAACATGACAAAACCTATATGTAACATTTCGGGAGACACCAAAAACGACTAATTGATGTAATTGTATATCTTTGCACAAGAACGATTGTTTCTTCTAAATATATTTAGATAATTATTTTGCTCTAGAATTGGAAATACATTGGGAATTATGAAGTACATGTCATATTTGCCTTGAATTCGAACTAGAACGCGATGTGACCAAAAATGCACATATGAGGTTTTAGCATGGGCCCACTTTTTACATATGTGATTTGCATTTGCCTCTGGAATTAACATATGAGTTTTGCCTGCCCAGGGCGATATTGTGAATTGTCTTGCTATAAGTGTTATGGGATACGTCCTAGTGTACAGTCTCTCCGCATTGTATGGCTAAAATCGGCCACCAAACGACATTTTTAGGTTCTCTCCGGCAAAATTGAACATAATTTCTGAACCCAAAGTCCGAAAGGACACCAAATAAAAATCTTCTGATTAGGCCTGTTTATCTCGTAAACAACCCCCAAGGCAAACATGAAGCAAAATAAGTTTAACCTTTGAAAGAAAAAAATATTTCCTGAATGTAGGGGTTTTTATTGACTCACACTGTAGTTGTAAGATTCGTGACGAGATGCAATGGTAATCCTTTTATTTACTCCTTATTTTTTATAGTGATGCCTAACTAACACAAATGTATCATATGTATATTATCCTGGCTTTTTTCATTGCTAAAAAAGTACCACATTGCATGTCTTTTTACAAGTTAATATTCCAACTACATAAGTTTTCCAGACTTTACAGAAGCAATCGATAGCCTTTTATTCATAGATGATTAGTATTAAGTTGCACATAAAATTTGCTTTCATAACACTACACAAAATAATTTATCATAAATATCCATGCATTTACAGAAATCACAAATTTCAATTTTACTTTGTAAGCTAATATATATTTTTCTCTATAAATTTTTTTTATTTTTTTTAAAATGCCCAATTCTATTTCCTTATTTAAATCACTTCTATTCCATTTTTGAAAAGCACAAATTCCACCTAAGGATTAATGCAGGTTTTGTTCTCAATGTCCGTAATGAAAATGTTGTGAAAGTATTTCGTATCAATCGGCGAAACGAGTCGACTCAAACATGGTATCATTGCTTATCATAAATACAGAGGTCTGTCTTTTGAATGTTATTAAAAAAACCAAACAATGTTCATGTTGGGCTTTTTGTAGGTGACACAATTTTGTGGGCTTAGTGGTAAAAAACCGAAAGCCGAAAGCAGAAGCGAAAGTAACTGGTAAATGCGGCAGCTCAAAGAATAAACTGCATGTGATGCTGCACTTTATTCGTTTAAGGCTGCCGAATTCACTAGCGCTTTCGCTTTCGCGTTTTTCTCTAAGCCGTTTTTGACTAACATATCTTATCCTCAACGGCTAACAAAATCACATAAATTGCTTGAATGGTGGAGGAAGATAATCGAACCCAATCTTGGCCTTTCATTTTTCTTAGAGTTGAAATACACGTACAAACCAATCCGGATCCAAAATTCAACACTTTCATGTAATATTTACATGTCTAATATATTCATAATGCCAACAACTTCTGTGTGGAAGGCGGAAATAAACATTTTTTAACTCATGACCGATGGGCACCTCACAACAAAGCAGATCTATTTTCCCCGCTTTTGTTACACAATCGTAATTGTATGGGTAGCATAGTCGCATACGGTACTTTCTTGGCAAGGGCGAACTACTAGAACTACATGATTCATAATTCAGGCAAATTTATCACCTTGTCTTGAACTTATATTAATTGCACACATTACTGGTACTATCATTAACATGTCTATTTGCAGTCTATCTTCATTCAAATAGTATCTAAATTCAAATAATGTGATCCAATTGCAATTGGTTAATCCTGATTTCTAATCTTCGTCATTGTTTTAAGTATTTTGTCTGTACTATTTTTTCACGATATCGACATTCTGCACATGCCGATACTCATAGCATTGTCTTCTATATACCTTTACCTAATAGAAATCACTTAAACAACTATTGATTGCAATACTAATTATATATAAAACACCCATGCTTCCTGAATATTAGTAAAGGCTACTCCATACTCTATTACAATATTATAATACTTTATTATCAGACGCTACAACGTCTAGAATCGTTCTAATATTTTTGACCTCTGAATCTACTATTGGTGTATCAAGATTATTGCATATTTTTACATAATGTTAAGCTCTTTTGGCAAACCCTGAAGAATTTCGTTTTATGAAGATTTATCCGAAGAAAACGTATTTGTCCCCTGCTGAAGAATATTTTTTTTTTTTTTTTTTAATTTGATCTTTTGTTTTGCTTTTGCAATAAGCCGTCGTCTAAGCCAATCAATTCGCGCTTGCTTTTCCTGTGCTATTGGTCCAATTGGGCTCTTTTCTCTTTCTCCGGCTTTGCAATTGTTAATGATCTTTTCGTCACATAGCCTCATTCTGCGTAGGAGTAGGTTGTAGTTTTGATCATTTGACAAAAAACTGTTTTGCGAAATCTCTACTGTGATCTGCTTTTACAAGGATTTATTTATGTCTTGACTCTGTTGATCGGCAAATTCAGTAAACACTAACCGAACATTTCATCCGGCGAATTGGGCATCGTATGATTTTTTTACATGCAGCGGTGTTGAAATATAAGGAAATATTTGTATCGTAAGATTCTTGTTGCTACGAACGCCATGGGTAGGAAAAGAGGTACGAAAAGAAAAGGCCCGGCAGCTAACTTGTTTTCAATTAATACCTTGAGACAAACAAGATCCCAGGCTCGTGCTATGCGGGAATTGACTGAGTCTACTACAGGTAACGCTATGGAGGCTTATTTGGATTCGTTCTTCGTCTAACGTACAGTCCTAGAAACCAGTACCGTAAGTTAATGGTGGCCGTGTATCTGCTAGTGCAGTCAAAATCTGCCACCTGTAGCTTCTGATCTAGCAAGTGTAAACAATGATAGATCTGTCCAGGGCGCTTCTCGGGCCGTTAGCCAAGGACACACATGTATGATTGAAAGTGGTGGGGGGGAAACAACGCTGTTGCTTCAACGTCTGCTAGTCTTGCAAATTCTTAACACCCTTGACGGGATCGGCAGTCGCCGCGGAAAAAAGCCAAGTTGTGTTGCTGCATCATCGGGTGATTCCGTTAACCCATAATCCGCACAGGCAAGAGTCGGCGTCCGTATCAACGATCCAGTTACAACCCAAAAAACTGTCGGCGGGATAAGGTAAGCCGTCCGTGACAAGCCAGGTTAGTCGTCCAAAGATGGCCAATTCTCACTAGAAACTGTGATCAACTTATGAGTGGAATGAACGGTTTGAGAGGATTTGCCTTTCTGCGGGTTCTATAAATATTCAAACATACAAAATCAAGCCGTGTTTAAGTAGTAACTTGAGGGACAATAATATCAGTGCAAATGTGTCAAAATCCGGATTCATTTGTGGAGCTACGACTGTAGAAAATAAGTTGGCATTTTGGGTGATTTTGTGACCCGTAATTGTTAAAAATCTTGTGAAAATAATAGGGAAAATGTTCCGATCATTCCGACTCTGAGGAAACGTTTATGAAAGTTCACTGTACCTTATAACAATGTATAACTTCTGCACTGGTGCCCAAGCGCCCCCAACCATGTGTAATTGTACATGGAAAACCCACAAACTTGTAATATTTTAACTTCCGGTTATGTTGAATTTGTTTACCGTAGGGCGTTTGAGAGCCGATACCATGTCGAACGGATTCCAATGTCAGTTTCATCTGTAATATGAATGTGATAAGTCATTGACTTCATACCTAATAAATGTATAAATTATAAATTAATTAACCCCGTCTCCGCAAGGGGGGGGGGTTGTTGGGGGTTGTTACCGCTCTCTGCTATTCTTTTCGCCCAACTAAAACCCGGTGTCAAAGGAGTAGTTAATGTATGACATTATGCCCGTTTCTCATGACCCCCCCATTTAAAAAACACTACCGGGGACTAGGAAAGGTAAAGGGTGATCCCCAAAGTGATGGAGATAGGTGTGGCAATCACCCCCCCCCCCATATGCGTAAACACGGGGGATGGGGGGATATCTCCCCCCAATATTTCGAATGATCGTATTGACCATCCCCCCAATGTGATACAAAACAATTCACAGTATTTTTGACCAAAATAACCTCAAAATTTTACCATATAGTTTTAAAAGGGAAATTTCCGCGCGCTTTGCGCTCATTCTTTCAATTACAATTATATTTATGATATTAGCCTTCTAAATGGCCACATTTTTTGCGCGCATTGGCGCGCATATGTGCGAGTAATGGATCTTTTCAGCAAAACCCCATTCATCCATTAATTTTCCATCAACCCATCCCCCCAATGCAAAAAGAATTATATATGCATTATTTTTAAACTTATTACCTTATGACGTCCATATTGACGTCATCGTTAGTTTCTACATATTTTGATACACTTGAAAGAGTAAAGTTTAATAAATTCTAAGCTATACTGTAGGTACCAAATTTATAGGAATTGGATGTTCAATAAAGAAAATTCAAGCGAAGGCCAGGCAGCCCTCCCTGCTGAAGGGTTATGACGCATTATTTAAGCCGTAAATGGTCGATTTAATAACAAAAGGCGCAAACGTGATAGGGTCTGTTGAAACTAGTGTGTTTTGGGTCTTCCCTATTACGTCCATGATCAAACACCTGTGAAAGTCGCTGCAATGGAGCCTTTACTTAAATCATATCCTATAGTCGGGCTTGCAACAATTCTCTTGAGGTTTCTCGTCAGATTTAAGTTAGACTTATCTCGGTACGCGTAAGGCACGTGATCCTTAAATCTTCAGTCTGTCATCCAAATGCCAGATCAAGCTCTTGAGAAACTTAATAAGGAAATAGTTTTACGTCGGATTTGCGGTCCATTTCTCACCCGTCCTTGCCCCAAATCTTATTGTTTCACCAATCGGTTTAGTTCCTAAGCAGAAGTGGGGAAAATTTCGGTGATCCATCATCCCCCTCTCGTTCACATGGTAATTCTTTTAATGACGGGATGATAAAAGTTGGTGTGCAGTTCATTATACTAGTTTGATTCTGAATTAAGTAGTGGGGGTGTAGGCAAAGGTGCTTTAATGGCCAAGTCAGATATAGAGTCTGCGTTCAGACTATTACCGATACATCCTGAATGATAAGAATTGGTATGACTGTAGGTGGTAATTTTTGATGTGGACAAGGCTCTGCCAATGGGGGCCTTGTTCCCCTGCCCTCTTCGAAAAAGTTGGACTTTTGTGATTGGTAAATCGCCAAGTAACAGAACTGATAAAATACTCCATACCATGATGATTTCGTTAGTTTAATTTGCCTAGTTCTGGTCAAAATCGTGTAGGACTTTAGTACGTAAAATTGAGAAAGTTTTGCAGCGACTTTGGGATCCCTCTTGCGGCTGATAAATCAGTTGCCCTTCTAACAAAACTTCACTTTTTTGGGTTTGAATTGATTCCAAATTCTCAGTCGATTTCTAGTCCTCGTGCTAAAATTTGTGTGGCTACCCAAAAAATGAACTTCCGCTCTCTAAGAGCCTTGCAATCATTAATTGGCTCCTTGTCCTTCATATGCAAGGCTGTTTCTTCCGGGAGGGGCTCCTGCCGTCGGCTTATTGATTTAACCTGTGGCATTAAAATTCAGGCGATGAAATCAGCTAACTTCAGGGGCCAATAAATGACTGGCAGCTATGGGGCTGATTTTCAATCTATTCAATTACCCAGATCAAATTTGGACAGGTGATGGGGACCTCAATTATTACGGAGCTAGTGGCGGATTGGTGCGGAGGTATTCAATGGAAAATGGTTCCAGGGTAAATGGCCTCTCAAAAACACTCAATATCAATAGCTTGGATGGAATTTTTTCCGATAGTCGTTGCGGGTGATACTATGGGGGGATCAGAGGAAGGGTAAACGAATTATTTTGTCTGACAATGAATGTGTAGTGTCAATAATAAACAAACAGTCACTAACTGTACCTGAAAATAATGAAATTATTCGCATTTTGTTCTTCACTGCTTGAAAGTGTTTTGGCAAAAGCATATTTCAAGGGAAATTAATACATTGCGGATTGCTCTTTCGTTTTTCAGCATGGGACGATTCGAGTGCAGCTACCGCAAGCAGAGGTGGTGGGTACACCATTCCAAACCCTTTCTTGGGGGACCTCTAGCGTTTGAGGCACACAGCACCTTTTAAGGCTTCTTTAGACAGACAAATACTTGGAGTGCTTACACAAGGGCAATCAATAATTTAATTAGTTTCAGGATGTTATGGAATTTTGGTTTCAATGGCCAGTCTTGTTTCAGTTCATAGTGGCATACATTTCTTTCTTTCACTGAAGGTGGCGGGATTACTATTTCGCTCCATATGTCTGCAATTGCATTTGTCCACAAAATAATGGTTGGGCAGATCAACCGTTGACTTTTTAGTTAAAAAACTAACCCCCCCCCCCCCCAAGAAGGCTGTAGACGTTTAAATCATGTATCTGATACACGGGTTCCAATCACATTCCATTTTGGACGTTTGATTGAAATTTACCTCAATTTGCTCGTCAGAATATGAAGTAGTCTTTTTAAAGCGCCTTTTCTTCTTGCCGTTTTTGGCCTTTTCTTAGAGTAGGTGAATTCACCTGCCCCAAATAAAGTGCAGTGACTCTTCAAAAGTTATTTCGGTCAATGACATTTTCATTTGTCGGTGAAAACCAATCATGTCTGGTTGTGCGGATCAGACATCAAAAACTAATCAATAGTGGGAGTGTCCAAATCATTACTATGGTAAGTTGTCAAATCCATGTTTTGTGTAGAAACACTTCAGGCCATGTCAGATTTTGGCCATTCGTCCCAAATTCGCGGGTCCGCTTTTGTGCATTTTGGTGTATCCCATTATCGGGTCCCCACTTTAGTCACGTTTTGACAATTGGGCATTAGAGCCAAGCCTTCCCAGGATTATCTTCTCGCCGCACCGTTTCCGAATTGGTGCGCGACATCAGCCTGCCATGTGCGGTTGTCGGACGCACTTTGCAAATTAGGTCCTTGGGTAGAGGGAAGTCTAATGCAGTTTTGAATTATACATTGGTTATCCATTTAGGCTTATTTTGTGTATTCATATATGCATTGAGGTTTTTATGTGCCATTATTTGTTTTGTTCATTGTCAATTTTGAGTCATTCTTTAGGTCATCCCCTCTAAAGGACCTTAAACAAAAATTTGCACTAAAAAGTAAATTGGTAATTTGGATCCATGCCACCATTGGGTTATTTTTTGGGCTCATTTTGCTACAGGTACAGGCAAGAACAGGATCGTGGGTTGATAGCAATCATCACCATGTGGGGAAGAAAAATACTCAACTTTATGGTGGTGGGGTTTGTTCATGGTTTGGGCTTAGGGGGGGGGGGCAAGAGTTGCAGGTCTGCGCAATAGGTTTTCCCGTCTGCTCCATAGATGTGAATTATCCTTCAACTGTGATCATTCATCTTGGGACTAACGACCTTTTTAAGGATAGTCTAGGGGGAATTAGAAGTAGAATTAGGGAAAAATCTAACTGTATAAGGAATCTGCTCCAAATACCAGAATCATTTGGTCAACATTCGCCTAGACGATCTTATGGATGGGACCACGTAATGATGCAGGAAGGAGAAGTACTATCAAAAAAAAAACTTGAATAAGTTTGATCCCAAAGTTTGTAGGGGAGATGAGCAATGCTTATGTGATAAAAAAAAACTCCCACATTTTTAATCCCAGGAGGCCGACCTTTTTATGACAATGTACATCGGTCTGACTTTGGTGCTTGGATGTTTCAGGAAGAATCTAGCAAATGCCACTGGTCATTTTTAACCATAAGCAGATGCCTTCTGCTGCCTCCCAAGGAATTAATTTTGTTTGTCCTTGGGGAATAGGGATATCAAAGTTCTGGATTCCATTATTAAAAATTTTAGTTTCCATGTTGCTCCAGTGTTTGGTGCAGTTGGGTATAGTCCTATCTAAATAGGTGTGCAAGTGCTAGGTTTAGTTCTGGTACATTCTGCAGAAATTTGTATGGTTTTGGTCAAGCTTCTGGCTCAGAATCTGTTGACAGAAGTTTTTCTTATTTCCTAGGATCCTCCTCCCCCGGGGGTGTTGGTCAAGCTTATGGTCCTCAGAATCTTGTTTGCAGAAGTGTATCTTTTTTCCTGTCTTTCTTTTGGATTCAAAACCATTAACATGGCAATTATATTTACAGGCATGTGTGAACGAGCCAGGTGTATTTACTTCAGGTCAAGCAATTTAGGTCTCAATGTAATCAATTTTATAACTTATTAAATTTTGCCTTTAAATTATATGTCCACGAGCAGATAAAACTTGGTCATCTAATTATTTAATTTAGCCAAAGCGATCTAGGGGTATCTGTATTGCAGGTTCATTTTCGCTCAAATCCAGCTAATTGCATGATTAATTAAAATATTAATTTGCTTTGCTTTCAGATAATGTACATGTGAGCAAGCCTTAGAGGTATCGGACTCAGGCTTTGCTGTTATGACTATTGTACCATTTATTGTAGAAGTTCTTAAAGGTATTTACTTTGGAACCATTTTAATTCCACTTTTGGCTCACAGATTCAATTTCATTTTATAATGCTTCTAGTCTGATGCGAGCTACAGTAATTTGCTAAATGTAAATCTCAATTTGTAATGTCTACTCAATTTTCATTAAAATGGTTCTCTGGAGCCGGAAATTGTGTGGCTTGTATTAAATACCCATATAAATTCATTTGTAGGATTGGACTATGGGAAACTGTCTACAAGTCTTTGCATGCAATCACCAGAGGTACTAATTACATATGTAGGCTTTCATTCTTTTAATATGTTGGCTTACAAATCAATCTAAATTAGGTTAGAGGAAACTGTCTTATGCCTAGGCCTATAATTGGTTATAAATTACATGTTGGCTTTGAAGATTGGCTGAATCCGTAGGTAGGTAAGGATAAATCTGTCTTCCTATGGTCCTATATTAATGAGTAATCTAAATTTCAAGCCTTGTTATAAATTTATGGATTGTAATGTTTTAGTGATGTAAGGGTTGTGGGTATTTGAATATATTGGTTCAATACACTGTTAAGACGCATTACTACTATTATTTCTATTTCTTACGGTGAGGCTGTATCCAGCTTTGCCAGCCCCCCCCCCACCCCCCCCCCCCGCTCTTCAGTTTTGGATTGCGACGGCTAAAATTTTTTGGGGCAAACTGCCGAAGCGCAGACGAGCACGAAAAAAATCGTTTCTCGACAAAAAAAAGTCCACTTCTGGCCCAAATCCGCACCCCCCAAATAAATTACTGGCTACGGGCCTGGACTACGTCCCTATACGCACGATGTGATGCATTAGCAAAATTTTGTCTCTCCCATTCTTCAGTCTTGGACAATGAAATAATTTCTCAACATAATCTGTAGGAGAAAATCGATGTCTTTTTCCCGCTTAATAAGGTAAATATATTTTAATTTATTCAAAACACATACCAACTCTATTAATTATTACTACTTCGGGTTTAAGGTCTTTTGCACTCCTTTGGTGAATAAGATGAATCCACATGGCCCCTACTTAAAAACAACTTTACCGTAAGAGTTTTGTTTCATGAACACATGGCACATCGTAATGGTACCCAAGGATATGAGTACTACTGAAAGAAGGATTATTAAACCCTAACCACTTTGGTTATTGTATCATGTTTTGATTTCGTATACAAAACGCTCGCGCCGCGTGCGTTTCCTTCTTTCCTCTTGTTTTCTTTTGTGTGATTTCTTTTTTTTTCTTGTGTCTTGTGTGTTGTTTCTGTGTGTATGGTGTGTGTGGGTTGTGTGTGTGTGATGTGTGTGTTGTGTGGTTGATGGTTTTTCCAAACACAATTTCCGAGAGGACTAACAAAATCCATATAGAAAAAGATATCTAATCAAAGATAAATCACTGAATCTCACCATGGACCCAGTATATACGAGGACCCACAACACACTAGTTCCAAAGACCCTAGCACGTGAGCCCCATGTACAGGCTTAAGGTAATGCGTATCACCCTTTATAATAACTGATGTATTATTGATATTTATTCTCAGTATTTGAACATTATGTTTTCAGGTTGAAATCAGTGCTTTAGCATTGAAAGGGGCTGCCCTGTCTAGAGAAAGATTAAATAAAAATGGTACACTGCCTGTGGTCTGTTGTGTACATTGGCTGGATCCAGGATCTACTAGTCTAGGTAAAAACACACAAAACACCTGTTGTGTCAGTGCAGTGGTTGTTGATACCCATAGCGACAAGCCTTGAATAAATTGCTTTGTGGGTTTTAAATCTAACCTGTATAAAACTCCTCAATCACATTTTGAAAAAAAAAAAGCCTGACAGACTGGACAAGGCACTCTGCCTGAATTGAACTTATGGAATTATTAGTGGAAGGCAAATTGTGGTGTTGAATAGTGTGATTCTCGTAGTAGTATTTTGTTAGGTTTGGCGCGGCTTCCAGTGGGTTACGGACTGCATCAGTCCGATGATAGGAAGTGGGATAAACTTTCAGTAGGAGACAAAAAATTTGCCCGTAGCACTCCATAAAAATCTAAGTGCTGAAGAAGTGTTTGAACGTCTGATTTGCATCGCTACGCAGTACTGCCCAAGCGTAATACATGATCCGATAATAAATGTTTGCTTTCATGTTGGTAGGCGCAAATAATATCTTGATTGGTCTTAATTAAGTAGACCCGCCTCTCACTGTGCACCGCTAGCCTTGAAACCAATACACATGGGTCAACAACATTACAATTTTACACACAAAGAATGTGCTTTTGAAGTAGTCTACGAAGTATAAGTGGTTTAAAAAACTTCTTTAATACAATACAAATGGCATCAGTGACATTTACAATATAAACGCACACAGAATATAGCTTTTGAAGTAGTCTCGAAGTAACGCTGGTTTAAAACTTCTTTTAATACATTTTTAATTATCAAACGTCAGCATATGCATTGTTAGAAATAACTATTTACTGTCACACATATACTTTCCTATTTACTGTCATACATATAATTTCAATTACTAGTACTTATTTTTTCCATTACGAGAATTCCGAGTCTTTCCCAATTATACACATAAATCACGCACAGATCATTTTGAACACACTTTTTGAACTGTAGGAAATTATATTAATTTAATAATTGATCTTCACTGATGAAAAATAAGAAAAACAAATTCATGGCTGAACAAAACAGAAAGCTATAGAACGAAAATCACTTTACTCTTTGAGACTTTTATAGACAAAATAACGAGTGTAGAGGTTTCCAAGAAAGTTAGTTAATATAATATGTACGCACCCACGTGTATATCAGGCGATAGACATGGAAATCGCTTCCGCGAACTTGTCCGCTAAAAGACAGGTCAGTTGCGCCTTTCATATCAGGTATATTTAACGGTATAGAGTTCAGCCCCGAAAAGGTAGGGTATGGTTAGCATTTACGTGTTTTATATGTAGTATATAACTGGTTTTACTCATTAAAATAATAAAACAATTTCATGGCTGGACAAAACAAACTATAGGACGACAATCAATTTACTCCTAAGACTTTTATAAAAATAGCGCCTGTAGGTTTCCAAGAAAGTTTAGTAGGCCTAGGAATCGCTTTCGAGAACTTGTCGGCTAACAGACAGGTCACGTTGCGTCTTCTTTCAGCCCATTCCAGGCATACTTCACGGTAGATCTCATCCCCGAAAAGGTAGGGAAAGTATTAATTTTATGGGTAGGGGCCTATGTAGTATAACTGGTATATCAATAAACTTAAATACTGTTTTCAGTTACATTGTTTCACGTTTTCTTTCGATATATTATTTGTGCATATTTTGATGTATTGTTATTACTGTTCTGTTTGTAAAATTGCGTCCGCTTTCTATTGGTCTATTAAAGGTAGAACAGATTGACCAGTGTCAAATACAATAAAAAAGTGTTTAGAATTTGAATACTGTTGAAAATCTTAAATATTTCAAACCACTTTTTGTGTATAGGGACTTATGTAAAAAGGAACATTTTTTTCTGTGTAAAAGCCTGGCACACAAAAAGAAAATAACGCTGTGCTGTAAATGATAATCACATAATGACAAAACATTGTTATTAACACTATTTAACTTGAGATGGAAATACCATGCATAGTAAAACAAGCAAATGTATACATTTTCATTGTACATTTTTTCCTTTTTGTTTGTTTGTTTGTAGACAATCTTTACATTTATTAGTAACTATTAACACATTATATACAATACATCACCGAATATGGCCGAAAAGACAGAGTTAGTTTCCAATAGTTATGACTGAAACCAGGATGTTAAGTGTTTTGTTTTACATGATAGGATTTTCCCCAGAAATGCCTCAAATAACTCCAAAAGGTTGGTTAAATCAGTTGCCTGTATTAGGCCCAAAAAAGAAAAAAAGTTTGTCTTGGTTTCACGTATCTCGAAACCCTAAGCACTATGCGTTTTTGTCAAAAAAAGCTGTGCGCTTCTTTTTATTGCCAGATTTTCTTTTTTATTCTTTTTTGTTGATCAGTTTTTAAAAAAGCACAATGTT
>JAMKCH010015698.1:0-65858 GCA_023653785.1 Ophioderma brevispina
AACATTGGGGGGTCTTTGGGTGAGATTTGTGCGAAATTTTCCTAAAAATGAAGTTTTTGGTCAAGAATTTTTCTCCAAAATAGGG
This sequence comes from Ophioderma brevispina, assembly GCA_023653785.1. Lineage (NCBI taxonomy): Eukaryota > Metazoa > Echinodermata > Ophiuroidea > Amphilepidida > Ophiodermatidae > Ophioderma > Ophioderma brevispina. The sequence continues at coordinate 86 of JAMKCH010015698.1, forward strand.
GTCTTTGGGTGACAGTGTTCATTTGCACAAATATGGGTCTTTGGTGAAATTTTTTAAAAATGGGGTCTTTGGGTGACAACGATGCTGAAAGGGGGGTCTTAACAGCCTTATTATGCGTGGCTTCCAAGATGGAGTGCCCCCCCGGATTTATACTGATTGAGCGCGAATTTTAAAAGCACAAGCCCTACAGGTGCTCACGCATACCAACCGCCGGACAGAGCTTTGTTTCTTGCCCGGCAGTGACTTCATCATGTCACCCTCATCTATAGCTCCTCCTGCAAAAAAATGTCCAAATGTTTGACGTTTTGAAATTTTTTTTAACATTTCCACACCCCATAAACCAGACCCAGGGGAACACTCCACATGTCCTGATAATATATCATAAAACAGCTTTATGTTTCCTAAATTCTAATTTAGCTGTTGTTTGACTGTGATAAGTGTCAGTAGAAAATAAGACAATGGCAAAATGACCTTTTTTACCCACTCTGGTGACAGACCAGGCATCCTGAATGTTAGAGGTAATATAAGCTTGTGTTCTACAAGGCTGTAGCAGCTGTAGTAGAAAAAAATATGACAAAATTTGAAATTTTGTGCCGTGTTGACCTTCCCTCTGACATCTCCCACCATATGACAGACTCAGGGAATGCCTGGGATGATCCTGAATGTTACAGGTAATATTATCTTGTGCAATTTTGGCGCAGTAGAAAGAAGAATGGCAAAATGTTGAACTTTTTGGTGGCCCCATACATCACCTAGAGGGTGTTTTAACCAATCCCATAATGCTTGGCAATGTGCCTATACTATACTAAACTCATGTCAGTACTTAAGTCAGGGGTTCTCAATAGGTGTCCCACGGGCCAATCCAGCCCGCCAACCATTAATTTTTGGCCTCTTGACTTTCTGAAAATATAAAGGAAGACATAGAAATTCAGGTGTCTTTGGCCTAAGTATATGTGGCATTTCTCTCTAGAAGCCCTTCATCTAAAATACTTGAGAACCCTTAAGTGGTCAAAAAGTTTAAGACCACACGACATTTCATAATCATGCTTGAAAATTACTCACCTACTAATAGCTTTGTGGGCAAAAAAATGTGTGGTGAAAAAAAATCCCCAAACCGATTGGGATTGACTTAATACCCTCATTGACCCGGGGGCCAGGTGCTTGTATTTCCAGGTTGATATCATGCTCGTGTAAAAAACGCGTCATTAGGGTCGTTTTTTGAGACCAGCAGCGAGTACTCGCGTACATTGTTTAGGGTATCACAATCATAAAAATTCAAAATATAGGGTGTGCTTTTCAACGCCGCAAATACTGTTTAGGGTGTGGATATTTGAATACTTGTAAAAAAATCACATTAAAAATGCTGGAAAATGTGTAATTTTTCCCGATTTTCTCCGTATTCCACATGGTAGAATCCCCGGGGGCATTTTTAATCCCTTTTCAACCATACAACCAACCTTATTTTAGCCTGTTTTCTCTATTTCATCGCGTCGCATCCTCCAACACATAAAGCCTTTATAATTAGGAGTTTCATTTCTTTTGGTGACTGAATCTACAGGTAGAATGTCGCAGAATGGGAATTAGGTCTGTCCTCTATTTATGTCAATCAAACACAAGTTCATTAATTCAGGTGCGGGTTTTAGAGTTCAATGAATGCCGATTTGCGAAAAAAACTGTCAATAATTACGAAATCCGACAAGACTCATTAATTCTAAAGAAATTAGGACAACTTTAAAAAAGACTTATTAGGACCAAGAAAATGCACAAATTGATATCAAATACGAAACTGTCAATGAAATCATGTGATAAATTTGCCTTTATCAGGGCCAGTGTTTAGTTATGGCCGTGTTTAGTGTAGTTTAAAGGCACATTTTTATGAATGTGCATTGTTGTAGGTAGCAAACCTTATGTAAACTACTTGTTTAGGTGCATTTTTAAATGGTCACAGCAATTTAGTGTTTAGGCTAGTAATATTAAACCAAAGCCTTAGTTAGGGTAGACCAATCAAACCAAAGTTGATGTTGAAGGAAGTGGCGTGTGTGGTCTATCTAGTGGTAGCAAGCTACATTGAGACAAAGGGTCCTCGGATCGAATCTCAGGGGACCAGTTGCTGGATTTATTTAATTCGGGAGCTCAATTTGGGATTTGATTTGTATAACAATCACGTTGATTAAAACCTGAATGCCACTTTCTCCAGGGTTCATTTGAAATGGGCATAATGAACATCGAAAGCCTGGCACTACCCATCCGGTGTGTGTTTGATGTAGGTTGTGTCGAATGTGCACGTATGCGCTGTTTAAGCTGCTGCCTCCAAGGTTGCATTGTTTCTGTCTAGTAATTCTAAGTTGTTACGTCTCTAGCAATTGGCCTACAGGCCACGATTGAGATTAAAAAAACCTGATTATTATTATTATTATTATTATTACTTGATTAGGGTAGCAAAATCAACCAAACTACGTTGCGTAGGGTTTTGTGTTTCTTGCCAAGTGGAATACGCGCTTAGGGTTTACGTTTGGGATGGCCCTACACGAGATGATATCCACTGAAATTACAAGTGGCCCCCCCGGCCTGCATACCCATCGCTGGATTTGCAATCCATCTAAAAATGAGGTAAGTGGGTAGGACCGAGTTAAAAAGTGGGTCATTGGGCCAATGACATCTAGTCACTCAGTTAGGGAGTTTCCATAACCTGACCCATCTGAATTTTTTCTGACGCTTTATGATTCGGAAAACCCTTCACAGAATAAACACGTTTATTCCATTAAGGTTTCAGAATCATTATAGTGTGTCAGAAAAAAAGTAGGGTAGTCCGCAAACTCCCATTTTCAATGACTGTCCCCCAACCTGGGCTAACTAACGGAAATTGCCCCCCGTCAGGGTAAAAAAAAAAAAAAAAATTACGGCCCTGTAGGAGTATTACAGATAGTACTGGCATAAATAAACTGACATCAGATAGGGAAAGATTCACATGAAGGTTTTATTTATTCAAGGTGAATCCTTCAATCAATCCCCCACTGCATTGGTGATTCTCAGGAAATATGACATATTGGGGCTTTCTACATGAGGCACCTGGTCCCACACTAATGCGTATTACTGGTACTACCATAGCCCGGCGTTGTGTCTCATGGGTGTATCAACTTACAAGTGCAGAATGAAAGCACTTCTTCGTAGTGGTTTCCTCACCGCATCTGGCACTGGAAAGACTTAAGGTTACACACCACCATTGCACGCACCATAGACTTTGTAAAATAAGTCAGAATAATAGCTTAACAATTATGTTTAGATTTTTAGATATTTACTGATTTTTAGAGATGCCGTATTTTCACGGGTTACCTTCCGACTCTTAGCTTCGCATGCACCTTGTGTGTAAAAAAAATACGCCGATCACACTCATATTTCATTCAAATTTTCGATGTTCTTTCAAAATTGTCGTCAATCATCCTGTCTGCTAAAATAAAATTTGGTCAACAAAATCACAGTAATTACTAAGAATATCTCACAATTTTATACACAAAAGAGGTATACAGTCCGTGATACACCTCGGACTGATAGGCTCTGTCCACTCTATTGGTGGTGTGTACCCTTAATGTGCATTTCATGATCTTTTTTCTTCCTAGCCTCTCACTTTTAGTATTCACTGATGTTCCCCAGCAACGGTTAATTACAAAATTATCAGCTGCATTCTGACAGTGCATTTTGATGCTATGGCAAATGTTCAGATCACGCTGACCCAAGGCAACTTAATGTGTTGTTTTAAAAAATTTTTTTGTTTTTGTCCCCTGGGGTCCCCCGTTTTTTTTTTTTTAACGAAAAAAAACAAACAATACACCATTAGAATTTCTTTATAGATCAAATTGCATGTGTTAGGCACACATACCACACTGCGGGCCGACGTTAGTTAGTTAAGTTAACCCAAAGTTTTAAATCCGTTTTTGTCCCCGTCAACGGGGGTTGCCGATCACCTCACACTCAGCAATACCTGCTGTGTGAGGATGTATTGGAGCAAAAATACTACAACAATTTAAATTTCATCGGCAACTTAATTTAGCGAATTAGCAAATCATCATATTTTTGCAGCAATTTAATTTCACACTAATTTGAATCACCTGCTATTTAGACTAATAGTAATTCCATCTTTATTGGCGGCCAAATTTAATTTAGCGATTTGGAGGTCTTAGCGAATTTAGCGAAATTAATTGCTAGCGAAATTTACTTGTTTCACATTATACCATATAATTAGATGATATACAAATCTCAATTTCTTTGAGGTAAGTCAGGGGACGAGACAGTGGATCACAAAATGCCCCTTTGAATTATTGCCCTTACACATTTATTCTTGAATGTTGCGACACTCAACTGTAAACATGAAATATGCGTAGAATTTCGGTATTGTACTGCATTGATGCGGACCCGGTGCCTCATGTAGAAAAAGCTATTCTTATTAGGTGGACATGGTCTATAGTACAAACAATGTCTTTGGTTTTCGCTATCTATATACTATGAGACCATATTTGTAATACTCATAATGCAAAATTTATAATGTGTGGGGGTGGTCCCTAGAGGTTTTTTGGTACCCATGCTCATTCCAGGGGTTCTGAAGTGATTCCTAACAGGACCATTTTCACTGAAAAATATTCCCCCTAAGGGACCAGTGTTGGAGTGACATTATACTAGTTTTGAATTATACCCCTTGTTTTTTGTGTTTTTCCCCTGTCTCAATGCATGAATAAAAACATACCTATAAAATAATATACAAGGAAAAATAATATTTGTGCGCCTGCAACAAATTACACACTCAAGTGTTATTTTGGTGCCGATATGTTAGGTTATTTTCCTCTTTGCATCAATGAAACAGTCACATGATCACAACTGAAGTTGAACCCCTAGAGTGAACAGACTTAAATTATAGTGAATTTCCTACCCTAGTGGTAGTCCCACATTTGGCCGCTAGTCCTTTTTTGGAACAAGCATGGGTACCCAACCAAAATCCAAACACCCCTGGGTACTTGCTACCTTACTACATTGTTCGTATATAATGAAATCAAATTTTAAATAATGGACCGCCCATCCAATCACACAATATTTGATACTAGATATTTACAGAATACTACATACATGTAAGGAATAAAAGGGGTTGTTCTAGTTAAAGTATAACAATGGTAGCATGGGATTGTAAAGACAAAAATTATTTGGAATCTGTCTTACCTTTTTAAACCTTTTTTACATTAAAGGGCTACTGGGGGGGGTCAAGTGCTTTTTTTGGGGAAAATGAAATTTGGGGATACCAAATTCAGAGATTTTGGCCCAAACTTGGTGATTTTTTAATAGATCTTAAACAAGTTCATGAGTACAGCACCATGTTTCAATAGTATTATACCCTAATATGGGGAAGATTATTCAGCAGTGGTTGTAGCAGTTGACATAAAATCAGTATGATCAGCGCAAAATGAGGTCATTCATGATTGTCACGCAAATCAAAAATTCAAGTTCAATTTCAATTTTATTTGCTATTATCTTGGCTCTTTTAGCTGAAACCCCCATCTCAATTGGACTTCCAGAGATAAGGTTACATTGTATTTAGTGTCATTGCAGAAAAAATGAAAATACAAAAAGAAATTGCAATATTAAATGGGGCTATATACCAAAAGAACAAAATGATTATTGGGACTTGCAGTGCCATGAGACACTAATTTTTGAGTTTGGTCAGACATTACAATGAAATTACAAGGAAGTTGAATGCTGTAAATGGCTATATCTAAAAATCAATACCACAAGACACAAAAACCCATTGGACTTGCAGTCCTGAGATAAGGTCATTTAGTGTTGCTCAGAACAATGAAATACAAAGAAAGTTGAAAATGGCTATATCGCAGAATCAATATTAATTACTTATGTGACAAAATATCATCCCACTTTAGTCACCTTTATCAATATGCCATTATTGACTTTATACATGCCTAGTAAAATTTATATAAACAATAAAACTTTGCTGTACACACAATGGTTTCTATTTACCTTAAAAAAGGAAAAAAAATAACAGAGTGTAAAAGGCAGTATATATCGCGACCCATAATTGAGTAAAATAAGGTACTTTACTAACATAAAACAGCCTGTATGCGGTTTTCAAAAGACAGAAGTCTTCTAAATGTGCAATGAGAAAATTTTTGCTTATCATATGTCCCTGAAATGTTGAACCCCCTGCAATAAAAAACATTCCTACAAGAGGTTTGAAGACTGAGGGTTGTTTTTCTTTTGGGACAAACATTGTGAAAGTTTTAATTTCCTATAGAAGCAAATACGAAATCAGTCGTTTTCTAAAATAAAACCTACCTTTTCTGTAGGCAGATACATGAAGAAATTACCTCAAAGTGTCTGATTCTTCTATATGAAATGACTAAATATGCCTGCAATATATATATATAGATGAATAAAAAATTCTCTTGTACACCGTTTAACAAATAGGCAGATAATATAAAGTAAATAAGTGACGCCCATTTTTAGATTTTTATGAAATGCTCAAATATGCATGTCAAATTGTTGCTCTGAGCATATGTCTGGGTTTTTGTGAGATGGGCTTCAACCGGGGGGGGGGGGGGGGTCACAGTCGTGATAGACAAGGGGGTTTCATCCATTTCAAGGGAATTTCATCGTATAAAAAGGTAGGTTTTTTCAGGATCAGGCACGGTGACATACGTAATGTGAAGAGGGTCTAAAAATCACCAAAATCAAGGGAGAAAAAGGGTTATATTCTAAATGAGGACTTAACATTAGGGTCATATTCATTTCAGTATATAAAAATATAAAAAAGTGTTCCGGAAGTCTGTACTTGCCTTTAAACCTGGTGGCTTTAAAGAAATCATATACACATGATTTTTAGTACAGGCCTTTGGGTTTGAGATTGAGAATGACGATTTTTCCGCTTTTGTGATTGACTGATGATGTCGCCTATCCAAAATTGTTCTAATATCACCTACCCATGAAATGGACAATGTTTTAAGAAATTAACACTGCATAATTTATTTAAAATGCAGTTCAATTCTAAGTATTTATCATTTTCTTAAAATAACTTTTGGACATCATTTGGGTGCATAATTGTGCGGCGGATTCGGCAATTTTCAGGGAAAATGCCGAAGTGGCCGAAAATAATGTTCTCTAAATTTATGCGAATTCTCTCCGGATCCTATAGACCCATAGAAAATTCTTGAAACTAAATACCCCAAGGTTTCCCCGCACCCAAAGTTAGCCACTTACAAATATCACATTGTTTTTATTAAATTTGGGGCATGAGAAAATGTGTTTCGGAAAGGCAAACATTGCTTGGTATGGGTTTAGCGCTTCGGCGCGACACCCCCTCCCGTGCCACTATGAATTCTCTGTGACACTTAACCCATCAAGTTTGTTTTACTCTTTATAGGCCATATTTATCATACCTATATTTTGCTATAGTGGATCTCCTTACAAATTTCCAAATTATTTGCTATCAAAATTCACATTAAAATGTGCATTTGGAAAGTGAATATTGCAACCCCCCCCCTTACAGTAGCGCAAGGCCGCTCACACGATATCCGTTACTTTTATCGACTAGTCGTGCGCCGTCCTGAGAATTGTTGGATACGCTCCTGGCTCAAAAGGCATTTCCCCTTTTAAATACCTTTCCTCAGATATATCCTGGCTGAAAAATAACTTTCCCGCATATAATTTTCAGAATTACACCGAGGCTCAGACAAGCCTCTGGTATGCAGAAAATAGCACTGAAAGAATATGTTTTGGGTTTTTTAGCGTATAATGGGTATAATTTGCAGTCACATTACATGCTTAGGGTAGGGAGAAAGACTAATACTTGTTTAGGGTATCAAAATTGTGCTACTGATACTTGTTTAGGGTGGCAAATTCCATCAAGTAATTGTTTAGGGTATCTAATTGCGCTGGCTGATACGTGTTTAGGGTGTGAAAATTCAAGCTTCAAAATACGTATTTAGGGTGCTCTTTTGTGATTGCTTGGACACGGATGATACGCCTTGTCATGAAAAGCTCCCCCCCCCTGGGTCTTCCGAAATGACGAACAGTCCGAAAAACAAGACTGGGCTTGTTTGGACTCATTTGAATGCATTTTGGGCATGCCAAAGTGCACCTATGGTAATAAAAAATGGCACATTTGGTTGAAATATTAATGTCTATTTCATAAAGAATGATATCAAATTACAATTTGGTGATGTGCCACTATATGGGTCTTTTTGTTAGCCTTCTTACACAAATTTTATTGACTTCTTTCATCCAACAAATACATTTCATGATAGAGGAACTAGATCTTCACATCTTTTACGTCCTTTTAAGCTTTAAGACGACGTAGTGCTAGTGCACACCCATTAGAATACAAGGCCCATATCTTTGGAATGCCATACCTGATCATATTAGAAACCCATGCAAAAAATCTATTTTTATTTAAGAAACATTACCTAGTCATATTTTAAGCTCTTATCAATAACTATCGGGCGCATTTTTGTATTTTGCTTGTATTAAGATGATTACCTGCCAACACGTCTGTCCCATGTTCTTTGATCGCGGGTCTCATTTGCATTGCTAGATGTCCTGATAGTCTGTATTCGTCTTGTGTTCGTTTTTGCACTTTAAATAAGGGTTAATGTAATATCAGGGTGGTCAACTTATCTAGCTTTGCTCATACGGCCAGTATCCTACCAGCGTCATGAATTATTATTCTATGTATTTACTTGTGGTGAATAAATTGATACTTGATACCTAAATAGGCCCCTTGTTATATTCATGAACATTTTGTTATTAAAATGTCACCTTTTGCAAAATTTTCTTTTATATTGTTCAAAATAAGACTATTTGCCGCAATCTTGGACCCAAATTTACTAAACGCGGTATCAATTTTGGGAATAAAAAATGGCAACTTTTTGGTTAATGGAGTTAAATGTGTGACCTAAAACCTCATTGTTCCGTGGTGATGGCAACAGCCCTTTTGACCAAATTTTGTTTCGCTAGGGCTAAGCAAATTGGCTTTCAGATGACCTTTCACCTGTGGGGCCACTTTGAAATCCCATTAACAACCCTCAGACTGTCGTTCTCTTCCAAGTGCCCTAACATCTACTCCATACGTCAAACCACAACGAAACGCATAGTGTAAATTTTGCGAAATTTCATTGAAGGCAAATGTGATTTTTCTTAAAAATTTAGTTTTACACATCTTTCTATGGAGAATGGGAATATAGAGGGCACTATAACATACAAATCATGATCTCTGTAGGCCTATATGGCAAGATTCCCACAATGGATTTTTTTTATTTTGGCAGAGGTTACAGCTCTTTCATGTCCCTACTTATATCACTTGTATCAGTTTTCAAAATTGTGTCGCCACCGCTTAAAATTGTTCTAAAAAGAGACACTTTGCATAGGGTCAAACCGCTGCGGTGTGCATTTTGTATATGCATGTATATGAATATGTGCGTACATATACACATAATTATAATTATATATAAATACAAGTTCCATTACATATTTACAATTTTATCGAATCGTTTGAATTAGCAAATACAATGCATAATAATAGTGTAAGTACTGATCCTTGAGGGCTCCAATATCAATCCGGGGGGATTTCCACTGACTAAAAAACATACCCTAAACAAGTATTTTTTGCCTGTTGTTGCTACACTAAAGAAGTATTTTTGTCAGTTTTTGCTAGCGGAAAACAATTAAGAAAGCTGCATTGTTCTTAATATACCACTTTCTATTATTCTTGTTTGCTTTACAATATTTTTGATCTCTGCTTAATTTGAGTATTACATACCTAAACACATACATCACAATTTCAGGATTAAGAAAAACATACCCTTTTTTCCACATTTTGCTGTTTTTGACACCCTAATCAATGTACGCGCGTACATCGCCTGTTGGAAAAAAAGATACCCTTTTTACGCGTTTTCTTGTTCACGCATCATATCCACCTTTGAATACAAGTGGCCCCCCGGGATATCAATATACGGGTACTACATGTATATGGTTTGAAATGAGAAGTGTAGAGTTTATAGTCACTTCTAGATGAGATCTACCACTATAAACAAGGGGGTAGGACACGATCTGCTCGATTTGGGCTTTCCAAACGGTAATTTAGTTAACTCTTACATGCATTTTCTACAGCAGTCTCTGTCCCAGTGACATTAAAAATTCAGGAAATGTTTCCTTTTGATGTTATGAACAAAAACATCTCCAAATATAACCAACCACATAAATGCTTGCTTAAGAAAGTAAGGGGGAAACAAGATCAAGCCCCATTGAATGCAATGGACGTTGACCTTCTGTGCCCCCTACATCGGAAACTTAGCATTTAAGACCGTTAAAACCAATAATTTGCACCATTTTTTATCCAAATCGGAGCAACTTTAAAATTTGACCCCTGTACAACTGAAATTGACCCTTATTGATTTTTTGCTGTCTTTAGCCTATAACTCTGAACCTTTAGGCTGTACATATTACAAACTATACCTTTTCTGAATCCTTATGGTTAGACACATAACATGGTATGCTTTTCAATGTGATTGGATCAATTTAAAGATTTGACCCCTGTACAAACGTTGTCTGGGCCCCCTCTCCTTAAGGCACCATTTGCAGCACTTAAGAATTGCGTTTCAGGGGTTTCTGTCAGGCTGGCAAAATATTTAATCACTCAAACCTTTTGTACTTGAGATGTGTTACAAATGTGTGCTAGCTCCCGGGTTAATACAGAACACATTGCTAGTCCAACCCTAAGCCTAACCCCACACCCCAACCCTATTTTATTTTCAAACTGAAGACGTTTTGGACTGGCGATGTTTTGGAGAGAAGCAGTGACCCAGGTAGACCACCTTTAAGAGGCAATTCAATTCATTTGAAACTAGCAATCCCAACATATCCAAAGCAACCATTATAGTCTGTTTCAAATCCTTATCTAAGTAATACGTACTGTGGTCATTTTAATTATACCTTGTTGGTCTTCGCCTCATTGTAACGTTTGATATGGTTTTGACCACTTCTGTGACGATTCAGCTTTCCCTCATCTGGAAACGCTATTTGGCAAACGTTACATTTGAAGCGGTCTGTATGAGTAACCATATGATGTTTTAACTTAGACTCACATGAGTAGATTCTTTTACACACTGAGCACTGTAGTGGTTTCTCAGCAGTTGGAATTGGGTCAGCTTTTTTAGTATGGTGGGCATTAATATGCTGAGTAATGGTGCTAGACTGACGAGCCCTGTAATCGCAGAATGTACATTTGAATGGTTTCTCACCGGTATGTACACGTGCATGGGTGATGAGGTTGCCTTGCTGTCTGAAGCTACGATTACATATTTTACATTCCCATGGTTAATGTCTAAATGCATTCTTAGGTGTGCTTTTAAGTTGCTTTTATCTCCCAGCTCTGCACAAATATCAACACTTTATAGCGGTTTTGACCTTTTCATGAATGGCGTGAAATGCTCTAAGATTGCTTTGTTGATTAAACGTTTTTCACAGCCTTTTGATTTGTGTGGTCTTATTCGCGAATTGCTTCTTCTGTGAAGTTCCAAGTGACTTTTGTAAATGAAAGACTTTGTCCATAAACACATGATCACATTCCATAATGTTTTGTGTTGGGTCCATAATCTCGCTTCAATTTCCAGCTTGTCCACAGCTTGAATACTATGATGACATTTCGTGCATGATCCAACCAGCTCTTTCGACTAAACCCTTTCCCGCAAAATTGGCACTTGAATTCTTTTTGCCCATTGTGATTTTTCATATGATAAGTCAGTTGGATTTCCTGTAGAATGACTTATGAAAGATATTGCCTCATGATGTTTAAAACCTGTGTGTTCCCTCAGTGGGGTTTAAGTGTAATGTTGAGAAGGCAAACCTTTCAGGCAGTATTTACATCGCTTTAGTTTTATTCCTCCATAACCATTAATTCAGCCTCTTCCTGCCATAACTATTAATAACCATTGTCCCATATTCACACTGTTACACTGATTTCCTGTTTTGCTCTGTGTATCTTTCCGTCTGTGTATCTTCTCCAGTCTGTATACCTTTTCCAGTCTGTATACCTTGCCAGTCGATGTAACTTTTCTACTCAGTGTGCTTTTTCTAGTAGTGAACCTTTTCCTCTGTGTATCGTTCCCAGTATGCATCCTTTTTCTAGTCTGTGTGCCTTTTCCAGTCTGTGTGACCTTTTTCTAGTCTGGGTACCTTTTCTAGTCTGTGCACCTTTTCCAGCCTGTGCACCTTTTCCTCCAGCCTGTGCACTTTTTCCAGTCTTTGTCCTTTTCCAGTCGTTTACCTTCCCAGTCCGTGTAACCTTTTTCCGTTTGTGTCCTTTCCAGTCTGTGTACCTTGTTTAGTCTGTGCACCTTTCGATCCAGTCCTTGTGCCCCTTTTCACAAGCCTGTGCCCCTTTTCCAGTCTTGGTACCTTTACCATCTGTTGTCCTTCCAGCCCTGTGCCCCTTTTCCAGTCTTGACAAACCTTTACCAGTCTGTTTACCTTCCCGTTTCATGCACCCCTTTTCCAGTCTTCGTACCTTTTCCAGTCTCTGCACCTATTCCAGTCTGTGCACCTTTTGCAGTCTTTGCACCTTTTCAGTCGGTTTACCTTTCCAGTTCGGTTTACCTTTCCCAGTCTGGGTACCTTTTCTAGTCCTAGTCGTGTCCTTTTTAGTCTTATACCTTTCCTGTTTATAGGATAATTTTTGGGGCCCTGTTGTGAGAAACGGTGGTTCCTGTTTGCTGTATTAACATTATTTTTGTTGAGAGGAGTGCAGATACAAAGGCCATCCTCTGGCAAGAGATGGTTGAATCAGAAAGCCTTTTTCTTATCTTGATGCTGCAATGTTTTATTGATTCCTTTTTATGAGATTGATTGTCCTTTGGCTTTAGAACTTCTGCCTTTTGATTACCTGTATCAACAACAACCTGTAGTAGTTACAGAGTTTGCATGTAATTATCATGATTTTCCCCGCATCACATGCCTTTTCCCTGTGTTTTGGTCTTCTAGCTTGTTTGTCTTCCAGCTTCTTATTATCCAATCCTGACCTGCATAAATCGGTCACTTCATTCTGTGTGTTCTTACCTCTCACGTTTTCTCTTACGTGATGTGTTTATTCTCTTATTGTTGCATTTACCCGAGATATTCCCCAATGCCTACGTGTCCTCCTGACATCTTTTTTCAATGAATTGAGATGCAAGACCCCTTTTGTGTTTCTAGCATGTTTCCATTTGTAAGATCAAATGTTTCATAAGACAATGCTTACATCTTCTCAATAAAGGTTTCAAGGTTTTCAGCAGTGTAAATCTGGACATCTTGGATCTGTTTAAAATAAAAACAAATGGCATTAAATAGGTTTATCTTGAATGAGTTGCTTGCTGAGTTGTGCTTTGGTTGATTGAGCACGTGGTTATTTTAACTTGTTGCTTAACAACTGTCCTAAATGACCAATTTCTCAGACAGCTAGGATGCGTTCTCTCTCATCTTTCTCTCTCTTTCTCACTCTCTCACACACCACACACACACACACACCACACTCTCTCTCACTCTTTCTTTTTTTTGGGGGGGGTGGGGTCCTAGGCTGGCAGTAAATATCATCTAATCCAAGTTTGTGTGTCTTATATTATACCACATAGATACAAGAAGCGACATGTAGGAACAGCTAAAAACTCTGGCTGAAGTTTATCCAGAGAAAGTGTAAATCACCTTTAGTTCTGGTTGCGAAGTTAGATATTATTAATTGGTTGGTAGAGTGAAAATCGGAGTTCGACCCCACTATGGTCACGTGGGTTTGTGTCCCTGGGAAAGACACTTAGTCTCAATTGCCTCGTCCACCCAAGCGAAATCTGGTAGCTGCTATGGGGAATATTACGATCTAACGGCTGAATAGGCTTGTGCTCTTGCAAGGCCTGGCTTCGAGCACCACCTAAATGAGCAAATGATCGTGACGATGTCTTTGAGGCGGCGTACTAAATATTGTGAGGCTCTGTGGTGCTTGTAGATCGCCATATAAAATGCTTCCGTTATAGTATGTATTATTAGAGTGGGGATATTAGCTGATATTGATAGAAGGATATGGGAGGTATGCAACCTACATACCTCCCCATCCCTTTCACTTCACAGCTCAGTGACCCACTCAATGTTGCTATCACCCAAAGACCCCCCTTTACCATCATAAATGTTGAGTTTGGGCATTCACCATATCATTAACCAATGACTGTAGTAGTAATAATTTAATCATACAACTTCTCACTTGATGATATGGTAACTAGAGTTTGGGTAGTGACTTAGTCATGCATCCGGGGAGAGGATGAAAATTGAGGATGAGGAATGGGGGAGAGGAGAGAAACATTGGAGACAGAGAGACATTCCCAGAGAGACTAGAAGCCATACACAAAACAGCCATATATACAAGACTGCAGACGGACCTATTATGACACCGAATTCCATGTTTCTCGGCTTGTGAGCTTACTAATTTCTGTTACTAGCCAACAGTGGCCAGACTCCGGGGGAAGTTGACAATTTACCCCTCTTCTCGAAAATCGGGACGATATGGACCAAATTCTGTATTTTCATCCCTCTTCCTTCGGGGAACTTTAACCAATTTCGCCTAAATTTTTTGGCAATTTTGTGTGCTTCCGCATGCATTTCATCATGTTCAAACTAAATTGGAGCAAATCACCGAGACGACTTACAAATTTACCCCCTCTGTTGGGACAATTTGGGAAATTTTCCCCCCTCTGTATGCGACTGCCTCGGTATGTCACTTACCAAACATAATCAATGCACATAGGCACTTATTGCACATTTGGTGATGACATGATATGCTTTTAAAGCGGCAACTGCACATTTTCACAAAATAGGAAATTTCTTCAATTTGCTCTCAAATGAATAGTCTAGGCATTGAAGAACAGATATATATTTTACACATAAAATAACAACCCCAAAACAGATGGGACATGAGATGATGAAAAGACCATCCCGGTAATTTTGTAGTCCAACTTTTAAGTTTTTCATAACTTTAATCAAACAAATGTTAGATTCATGAATAATTTTTGACTCGTACGCACTATATTAAACGCACAAAGGTTACAGACGGCGGTCAAACAGTGTGCATAGCGTGAGAAACATGCAACAGAGTGCGTTTTTTTCTTGTGTTAAAAAGCCATTTCGTCGTCTGCTGATTTAACGTCGCCGGCTGACGCAAAATTATAAAATTCGTTATCTGTTACCCATAGGAAGCTTATTTGGTCTTAATCATTTCGGGTGTGGCTTTTGTATATAAAAGCTTTACAACCATGCAAAAATATCGATTTTGAAATCTCTGAGGGCTACTATTTTTCAAATGTGCCAGTGCTCTTTAATTATACTTGTATCCATCAACAGAATAAAATGGTCCTTTCAGCTATAACCGACGGGCAGCCCACAAAAACGTAGCTCCAGTATTAGGGTGAGGGAGATATTACCAAAAAACAACAACAAAGGAATGCCACTTGAAGCCATTACCTCACCTTAGAAATTCAAGCCTTTACTGAGATGACAAGTAATTAAATCTAGCAAGACTTCCACAAAATGATATCTTTAAGGACTCCCTTCAGAATCATACGTGCAGAGTGCTCATGAAGTTTTGACTGCACAAGTCTTACTCTAAACCTGTCAAATGTACTACATATGGTAGGTATGATCTTACGTCAGCGGCATACTAGGGTAAAAGCATTTTTGTTGGTGGGATGGGTGGGGGGGGATATGGGAGTGGTGGAAAGTGCTGGGGCTGATAATCAATTACCATTCTCAAATGTACCACCCCCAGTCCCACAAACCCTTTGGACGAGAGAAATGTTTATCAATTCATTTGAACTGATGCTTTTTGGGGTTAAGGGACCCCAAGGAGATTTTCCGAGAATACAAAGTTATTCACTTGATGGTTGTAGAACACCTACCAAGAAACATTTTGAAGTTTATTGGGACAAACAAAACAAAAAGCGAAAACCAAAACCTATATTTTGAACTGTCGGCATGTCCTAATCGTTATATAAACAGGCAGCTTAAATTTTCTTCTCTGCAGAGCAGCATGACAGAATTTACGAAATATCTTTTGTTGAATAATGATGGCAATTTCGGCTTAGTCACTTCAGTCTTCAGGTGTAATTGGATACATTGGTGTGCATCCTAAATATGCAAAAGAATTGGTTTCAAAAAATATTGGAGGGCATTTTTTTCTGAAAAAGTCCTTGTGTCTCCTTAGTTAGGGGCCAAAGGGGGAAAGATCCTCTGCTGTGAATTGTGCCTGTTTTTTGTAGGACCATATGAACATGTTTTAACCCTATATGAAACATTTACCAATTTTACCCCTGTTATTTACCCCCCCCCCATCTCAAAATGCACAAGGGGAACATTGTGTAACTTTTAGTATGTTCAGTATTTGTCCTACTCAAGTCCTATTTTGACTGGAGTACATGTAAATATCTTAATCGCATAATAAATCCATAATCTACAATAAAAGTGATATTTTCCTGGACTAATCGATAGAAACTAGCTAGAGCCTAGATCTGTGCAAGCTTTATTAAAGTACTTGTTTGAAAACAGGTTTTTTTGGTGATTAGTAGCACCCCTGGAAATGCAAGCTTGTTCTGGCACAGCCCAAGTTACACCCACCCACCAAATATGATGGCTGCACAACCTGTGAGCTCAGAATGATGGCGGACAGACAAACAGAGAGAGTTCTTATAGTCGGGGACAGAATTAGCCAACCAATTGCGCGTATGTCAAGGTTTGTCAATCTGCGGCATGGACTGTGATTGGTTTGAATGTGTAGAATGGGCGGAGCATGTTTGAACAAAATATGATTTAAAATGTCAAAACTTGCCCTATTTGAGTCGGGTTTTCGATGCACGGACACAATAATTCACATAAGTAAACTTTCTGTTTTAATAAGCTTTAAATGTTGACAGATTATTCTTCACGGCCGACATTTGTTCTGCACCCTCAAATTACGTCAGATGCGCAATTGGTTGCCTTATTCTGTCCCTGACTATAAATATAACAGACTTAGCCTAGATGTTTGTTTGTTATATATCACTTTGCCACATTTGGCTGACAGTTTAACCCTAACAGTCTTTTGGTTTCTCTCCAAAGAGGAAGGAAAGGGGTAAAGGGATAGAAGCTAAAGGCTTAAAGAAGATTGGACATAGTGGCAGGATTTGGGATTTGATATTCGAACCCAGGGCCTCCGGTGCACCATAAGTCTGCTAAGCATAAACTCACATTAGTCTTTACATGTGTCATTTAATGGGTGCTGTAAGTTAGGCCAAAAAAACCTAGACGCTTTAGCTTTTCCATGTTACTACTAAACTTTTGTTGATCTCAAAATCCCTCAAAGTACAATATATTATACCTGTTTTTACAATCAAACACAACTTGAGATCATATATAATGCGATGACATATGTGAAAAAACTTAAAATTAGAAATTAAAAATTTTGAATTGCGACTACAATCACTTCTGTCACTCCAGTGCATGAGGTCATGCATACAATACGTCACATGGGTCACCACGTGTTTGTTTGTTTACCAACAAGGATTAATTTTCTCCTGTTTTCTCCAGTTCCAGTTAGCACCTCAGGTGGGTCCAGGCTAGCCGAGTCCCTGGCCCATCGTTCACAACTAACAAACATGACGGCTCAAGTGAATAGCAGCACAGTGTAACAGCCGTGCGTATATTAGAGGACTGAGGGATTCAGCTAGGTCCAGGGTACCGGTATGTGACCTTCCGGATCAAAGGTCACAATCGTTCAGGCCGGTTGCAAACGAGTCCTGTATGAGAAAGGTTGTTTCTCCTGAAAATGATGGATTTCTACTGTTTTTTGACAACTTTTTGAGGATTAACTATTTCAAATGGTAATTTATTATGTAAGGAACATCAACTCAATTCTGAATTGCTCTTGATATTTTTGTTTGTCTGCAGTGTGCAAAGTTGACTCTTTGAAATGGCCAGCTCATGCTGGTAACAGGGAAAAGCTAAAGCCTATGTTTTTGCATAACTTCACATACCCGTTAATGACAACATGTTAAAGACATAATGTGAAGTTATGCTTAGCAGAACTACCGGTGCACCATTCCCATTCCAAGCTACGAGGGAGTCGCTGGCCCGGCCAGCGATTTTGTGCACATATGAGTGTTGGTACAATGACGTCATTGAATCTTTCACAACTAGTCTATGTAACCTACCATGTAACTTTATTACTTACATGTCCAGGGAATCAAAGTATTTGGTGACTTTTTAGTTTGATTATAAGTAACCAGTCTAAAATCGATTTTTTTTTTTTTGCCAAAAAAAAACACTGAAAAGGGTCATTTTGGGGAAAAATTTTCAAAATAAAGTCAAAAAAGTCTTTGGATGACAATGCTCTGACTTGGGTTGGCGAAAACTTCGATGCTTTGACCATCAGGAAACAATCTTAGTTGAATCCAGGAGCACTGCCATTTTTGCTACCGGTTGGACAAAATGCTTTTCGCTCAAAAATTGGCCTAAAATAGCTTAAAATGGGCAAATTTGACCAAGTTTTTCCTCTAATTTCATTTTTTACCCCTTAAAGGTGCAACGAGAGATTTTGGGGCACCCATATATTGTGAAAGTGAAAACCAAAAGGTGATTTTCATTTGCTTAATTTCAATATAAAACATAGGTTGAATTTAGTATTTACTCCTATACGAAATTAGAAAGTCTCAATTTTTGTAACAAGGAAATATTTCTCAGTTTAATCCTTTCACATGTGGACATTTATGATAAAGAGCTTTACATTGGTGCAAAAATCAGAATTTTCATATTTTTAAGGGACACATGTGGAATCTCTCGTTGCACTCAATGGTAAATTTCAATTCAAAATTTACAGTCCTGAAGGACAATGCGCATTGGATAAATGGACCAAAATCAATTTTAGTTTTTGTTGTCGGTTGGCACACAGTATTCAAGCGGACAAGATTGCTGGACCAATTCACATCAGAGATTTATTGGATCATACAGTAATTTCACTTAGAAAGTTGTACAATCACAATTAGGTGTCAAATGATTTCTAAGAAGTATAGCTTTCCCAGTAGCATATCCTGAACCAGATTTAATTATTTTCATCGGTCTCTACAAGTGTGGCAAAATTGTTGTTTCTTGTATAGCCATGTTGGTTCTGGAGGATGGGGCGTGGATTGTTTTGGTCATCATGCATAGTGTTGTCACCTCTTCAGTGACCGCTGCATTCAGATTTAGTGATCGCTCCCGTTTTCTTAGCTAGCGGGCTAGTGGAAAATGATTTGACTATAATAGTACTCTGCTAAAAGCCTCTGGGTCATAATTTCTTGGACATGCCAAACGCTCGCGTTGATCATTGCATGTATTGCATACGTTCCAACGATGGTGGCACTGTTTTTGTCGGAGCGGGCGTCCGTTCTAAACTGTCCAAAAATTATGAGCCAGAGAGTAGACGACTAGTACTGCGACTACATGAACGAGCTAAACTCTCCGCCAGAAATTTCAGAGTTTTATTTACCGTGCACCGAGCATGACGTGGGTCAACACGGAAGGAATGTCGATTTGGCTTTGTTGAGTAGGTCGGCCTCCCTATTGGTTAATCGCGTAAAGGCTACCATAGAACTCCACTCTTTTATGCAGATATTGGGGCCGCAAGTTGCCTAAATCGGAACAATTCTGGCAGCCAACTTTACTCTATAGTAAGTGACTAAAGGTCTTACATAGTGTCATGCAGTCTGCTAAGCATGTGACTTGACTGGCCTTATCGTTCTCAACCTGGACATATTTATACTGCCCTCAAAGTCAGGCAAATATAAACTCGGGACCGATGTAGAAACAATTTTGCTCACATTAATGCTCTCTAAATGAGTCCATGTGAGCAAAGTTATTACTTAAGTTTGGGATGTAAGACACGGTAGCAACCATTTGTAAATGTTTTGAGTAGTTTTCAGGAAGACGTATAAAACTTAAAAGACGCAAAATTTGATGCCACTGTCCAAAGGAGATATTTCAACTCTTCAAGGGACTAAGTCCAAAAACGGAAAGCCAAGTGACATGATACAGGTGACAGGTCATACATGGTGCGCCCATTGTTGTTAAACATTCAATAAAGCGCCACGACTATACTTCCAGTCGCAGCGAGCGATTTCTGCTCATGAGCATGCGTCGTAACGGTTGATCTTGGGTCAAAGTCCGGTATTGCACATGACAATCGCTCGCTTTGACTGGAAGCATGTTAGAAGCTTTCAGGCTAGAAAATAACACCATAAACGTTTGGTAAGATAGAGCCGACCGGACGAGGACCTAATTCTGCAGATGACGTTTTGACAAATAGCGTGAATAACCAATGACGACACGTACGACCCGCGATCATGAGCTACTCATTTTCATACAGTATGTTCTATCTCTTGTCAGTAGGCCCCCTTAGGGTCCTGCTTCAATGGACCTTACGGCGGGAGTGTAAGTATTTCCCACGGTGAAGTCTGTGCCACGGCTTGCAAAAGATATTATATAAAGTAGTACTGCGCGAGAGATTAACGTTATCAGTCCGTCATTAGCGAATGCTTAATGAACAATAAATCCCAAAAATCTCGGAAACGAAGGGGGGCTGGTTATATGGATTTTTTTGCTCAGTGGTCTCATTACTCGTTTTGTTTTGATATGTATCGTAAATTGGGTCTGAACCTCTTAGAACCTAGCGAGAAATGAACGCTTTATGTCTTGGTATTTCGGTGCTTGCAGAGATGGAAGAGTGAACACGCATTCCGCTACGGGCCACATCTCTTTTTCCCACACTGCCGTCGATATTATTCCAGTCTTGAAATTTTCAACCCGCTAGTTTTTTCAATTTTGAAGAAGCAGGATACGTATTACCGGCACTGCCGTAAATGAACCTCAGACTGCTGACTACCGGAGCTGTGTCGACAAAATACAATCCAATTAAAAATTTGGATTGAAAAACTGGACTTGTAAAAGTAAATGCTTTTTTTAACATAATCATCAAGAACGAACAACACAATAAGTGCACTAATCTGTAGGAGTTTATCAGGATCATGTAAGTATAACATTTTTTGGTTGATGAAGGTCGGTTGTAAAAAGGTCCACAATCACTGTGTATTGTATTTGAGTGCTCGTACATGAGTACATAGGTATTCACTATTGGTACGCTGGCCGAATAGAGGAAAATTTGTCGTAACTGCGGTCCAGTCCAATGTTAAAGTCAGCCTATAATGTGTAGGTAAAAAAGACGTCTAGTTACGATTATCGGAACTGAGTGTCATTGCCGCTCAGCGGCAAGCGCTTGGGGTACGCCGCTTGCAGGATTTGAGATCATAGTCAAGCGGCGCTATCGCGTGAACTACGTCATCGAGCGGCAATCTCTACAAGTTCACGCAAGTAACTCAATGGATTTGCTGCTTTGGAAAAAAAACGGCCAGCCGAGCGGAAGGGAGATCGATTTATCGGATGTTGACGCTGTGCACTGTCTGGGTCACGCTAGCGATTCGGACTTGAGAGTAGTGAGTAAATTTCATCATAGAGCGGCAAAGCTGGTATAAGCGGGCAAATTGACCAAGTTTTTCCTCTAATTTCATTTTTTACCCCTTAAAGGTTGCAACGAGGAGATTTGGGGCACCCATATATTGGAAAGTGAAAACCAAGGTGATTTCATTTGCTAATTCAATATAAAACAAGGTTGACTTTTAATATAACCCTCTCGAAATATAGAAAGTCACACATTTTGTAACAAGGAAAATATTCTCAGTTTTACTCCTTTCACATGTGGACTTTATGATAAAGGCTTACTGGTGCAAAAAAATATCAGAATTCATATTTTTAAGGGACCATGTGTGAATCTATCGTTGCACCTTAATGGTGTAAATTTCAATTCAAATTTTATCGTCATGAAGACAATGCTGCATTGGCTCAAATTGACCAAATTCACTTTACCGGTTTTTTGTGGTGGCACACAGTATTCTATGGACAAGCTTGCTTGGACAATCATAGCAGAGATATATGTTTGACATACATGTGAACTTCACTTAGAAATGTTGTACAATCACAATTGTGGTGTCACATTATTTCTAAAGAAGTTATAGCTTCCCGTTAGCAATACCTGAACAGATTGTAAATTTATTTCATGCCTGTCTTCCAGTGTGGCCAAATTTTTGTTTTCTGTATCTACATGTTTTTCCTGATGAGGAGGGGCGTGAATTTTGTCGTCATGCATAGGATGTGTCACCTCTTCAGTGACCGCTTCCATTTTGGTGATCACTCCCGTTTTCTTAGCTAGAGGGCTAGTGGGAAAATGATTTGACTATAATAGGACTCTGCTAAAAAGACTCTGGGTCATAATTCTTGGAAATCAAAAACGCTAGGCGTTGATCCTTGCGTGAGTTGCATCTACGTGCAACAGATGGTGCACTGTTTGGCGGGGAAGCGGGTGTAAGTTCTAAACTGTCCAAGAAATTATGAGCAGAGGATTGTACTACGTAGTACTACATGAACAGCTAAACTCTCGCCAGAAATGTTCACAGAGTTTGTATTTACCGTGCACCGGGCATGACGTGCGTCAACACGGAAGGGAATGTCGATTGGCAGGTTTGAGTAGGTATGCCTCACCATTGGTTAATCGCAAGTAAAGGCTACCATAGACTCCACCTTTTTATGCAGATATTGTGGACACGCAAGTTGCTAGCTCTTGAACAATTCTGGCAGCAAACTTTACTCTATAGTAAGTGACTAAAGGTCATTACAAGGTCATGGCAGTCCTGCTAAGCAGACTGATGGCCTTATCTTATCAACCTACATATTTTACTGGCCTCAAGTCAGGCAAATATGAAACTCGGGAACCGATGTAGAAACAATTTTGCTCAACTTAATGCTTCTCTAATGAGTCCAGGTGAGAAAAGTTACTTACTTAAGGTTTGGGCTGTTGTAAGACATCGGTAGACAACCCTTAAAATGTTTTGAGTAGTTTTCAGGAAGAGTATAAACTTTTAAAAGAGCAAATTTGTGCACGTTTTCAAGGACATATTTCATCACAGACTAAGTCCAAACCGGAAATCCAAGTGACATGATAAAGGTGAAAGGTCATACATGTGCCACCCAAGTTTGTAAAACATTCAAAAATGCCCCACGATATACTGCCAGTTCCAGCGAGCGATTTCTGCTCTGCGCATGCGTCGTAACGTTGATCTTGGGTCTAAGTCCGATATTGCGCATGACAATCGCTCGCTTGACTGAAGCTGTTAGAAGGATTCAGGTAGAAAAAATACCCATACACGTTTTGTATTGATTAGCGCCGCCCGGACGCGGACCTATTTCTGCAGTATGACGTTGACAATAGCGTGAATAACACTACGCCACGTACGACCCGCGATCCATGAGCTACTCATTTATTACAGTATGACTTAATATCTCTTGTCAGTCGCCTTAGGGTTCCCTGCTTCAATTTGACCTACGGGGTGGTAAGTATTTCCAGGGAGTCTGTGCCACAGCTGCAAAAGATATATCTAAATTAGTACTGCGCGAGAGATTAACGTTATCATTCCGTCAAAGCGAATGTATGCAATGAAACTAAATCCCAAATTTCTTCCGGAAAACGAAGGGGTTCTCTGGATTTTTTGCATCAGGGGTCTATACTATGGTTTGTTTTTGAATGTATCGTAATTGGGTCTGAACCTATTTAGAACCTAGCGAGAAAAATTGAACGTTTATGTCTGGTACTTCGGTGCTTGCAGAGATGAAAAGTGAACACGCATTCGCTACGGGCCACATCTCTTTTTCCCACAATGCCTTCGATATTATTCCAGTCTTGAGAATTTTAAAACGCTAGTTTTTTTTTTAGAAAGCAGGATTTACGTATACCGGACGCCGTAAAACTGACCTCAGACTCTGACCTAGCGGAAGCTGTGTAGAGCAGGCAAAATACAATCCAATTAATTTTGGATGGAAAAAACTGGACTGAAAAGTAAATGCTTTTTTGAACATAATCATCAAAGAATGACAACACCAAATAAGTGCCCTATCTGTAGAAGTTTCTCAAGATCATGTAGGAAAATTTTTGGTGGATGAGGTCGGTAAAAGTCACAATCACTGTGGATTTGAGTGCTCGTACCATGAGTACATAGGTATTTCTTATTTGTACGCTGGTCCGAATAGGAAATTTTCGTAACTTGAGGTCCAGTACAATGTTAAAGTCACCATATAATGTGTATGTAAACGACCTTTAGTTAAGACATTATCGGAACTGAGTGTAATGCCGCTCAGCGGCAAGCCGCTTGTGTATGTACGCCGCTTGCAGGATTGACGATCATAGTCAAGCGGCGTATCGCTTGAACATGTACGGCGGCACTGCTCTAAAGTTGAACTCAAGTCAAATCACTGGCGATTTGCTGCTTGGGAACAAAAAACGGCAGCCACGAGCGGCAGGGAGGATCGATTTATCGCTTGACGCTTTGCCACTGTCTTGGGTCACCGCTAGCGATTATGACTTGATTGCGTAGTGACGTAACTTTCATCATCAGAGCGGCAAAGCGGTAAGCATGACACTATATGTAATGACCTTTAGTCTCCACTCGTGCTAACTTGCTCATGTGCTAGGGCCTAGGCATGTCATGCAGGTCAGGACAGAGTTGATGTGTAGGGCTTAGGGCTATACAATAATATTACTATTACGAAGTCAAACTCAAAGCTGCAAAAACCCAAACCAAATCCCAGGCTCGGACTAAAGGAAGTGAACATACCATGCAAAGTTCTAGGCTGAGTAAGCGATAAAAAGTAATGAAGTTTACATGAATTATTTGAATATGAGAAGTAAATCCTGTAAATGACACGAATCAGTAAAAATTGCAGCGGCATCATTTTGATTTTTTTTGGAGGAGCGGTATTTGCAGCTCGTAAGCCAAAGAAGGCCCTTCTCACAAGGCGCAACCAGTAAATAAATGCCCCATTGAATACACGCAAATATACCTGTTTTGAACGCGAGATTTCGAAACTCAAGCGGCAGCAATATTTGAATAAAAGTTAGATATCAATGGATTGCAAATCGTTGAAACTTTAACATATTGTCATATTGATGGGGGGTCTCCGATTCGTTTTTCGATACGAGACCCTAAATAGCGACCCTGTTGCATTTTCCCCATGTTTTCGAGGCCTAAACTCCTTTACGCAATCTTCATACACCGAGGGCCTACTTCTCAGGGAAAATCAAAATTTTAATTTAGTCGTATCCAATGTGTAAAGACAACATGTACCTTTTATTTTGAAACATTTAATATGGCACATACAGCTCTTTCACAAACTCGCCACAGGACAGTAAAAACATCTCAAAATTAGCCGTGTTTTTTACCGGAAGTAAAACCAACATGAAATGCCTTGGTGATTTAGTGTTTGTTGCGCCTTCTAAAACAACAAAATTTTAAGATTTCTACAAAAAAACATATAGTATTTAAAGATTTATTTTGCACATGTGTGTGTGATGAAATTCATCGATGTACTATGTCCGTCGGCAAATATGCATGTTTTAAAAAGCGTTACTTGAAACCGCATTTTTCCAAAAAGCGGCTAGCGATCCGCGGCATGCCGCAGCATATGCACGCGCCATAAGCCGAATAAAAGGCCAAAATGGTAAAAAAACTAAAAAACATAAAAAAACATTAAACAATACCACCTGAAAAGAAAGTGAATTGTGCAGTGTTTATACCTATATCGTATATAAATAAAATTAAGTTAAACCTCATCCTAAAATCATAATTTATTTTCTAAATTAAATATAAAAATCAATTCCACAATGTAGAAATATTACATTAGCCACTTATTTCAAGCTTAATCTTTTTGCTGCGAACGCACGACACATTGAACATAATAACAAAAGAAATGTACACTCTATGAGTAAAAAGTTGAACCTAGAACCTTATTTTGTTCTTATAATAGAACCCTTCTTTCAAATAGATTCTATAAGAAGCGAAGTAAAGTTATGCAAGCTATAAAAGAACACTTTTGGAACAATTTTGAGTGAGGGTCCATAAGAAAAGAAAAGATTCGAAGACGAACTTCCCTAATAGAGTGTACAAAATGAAATGATGAAGGCACACATCCTCCATCGCAAAACTAAATTGCGAGATAGAGGCAGGCAGGGGGTGCGATGCCAGGGAAGACTTCTAATGAAATGAGTGTTTAGTCTGATGACAGTAATTCAAACTTAAGATAATGATGCAGTGAGAAAGTGTTAAAACGGGGGGGGGGGGGGGCAGGGCAGTGCCATTTCTTGGAGGCTATAGCCATAAAAGACCAGGTGGCGGGGCGTTGGTGAACATTTTGAAGGTTAGGGTAAGTGCTTAAAAACAAAAGCACAAACATTGTTGAATTTCTTCTCAAAGGCTTCAAATGGACTCTCTTATGTTCTTTAAACTATAATAAAGTATAGCAAATCAGTGATAAATAATGAGAAAGAGAAAAAGGGGGCTTTGGGTGAGGAGAAAAGTGGAAAATGCTCCTTGGTGGTTATTGTAAAGAATGGTCTTTGAAAATTGACGGAATCTTATTGGGTGACCAGAGATGATGGACGGGCGGGTGGGGGGGGGGTAAACAGTAATGCTACGTTTTTACTGCCCCCCCCCCCACCCACCACCAACATGGGATCGAGCTGGACGAATTCAGGCAAAACATTACAAGTGTATCAGGTGTGGGAGACTCCTGTATAAGCATTTGAATAGCTCAACACGATCCAACTATGTTGAACCCATTCAACTCTTAGGTTTATAGCCTAGCCTAGCCCACGGGGCCTAGCCCTAGCCCGGCCGGCCAAGGCTAAGTTCAACATCGTACGCACCACAAGGCTAGGGCATACGGAGATTTTTGTATCTTTATTTATTCATCCTGGGTATGTTTTTAATGTGATGGTTATATTTCAGCAAAATAACTGATATTTTAGGGCGACGGAAAGCAAGGATTTCTCGGACTTCCGTGCGTACAAGCAGTATGTGTTCAAAGGGCGCCACACCAGTAAAATAACTGCCCCATTGAAATACACGCAATAATACCTGTTTTGAAAGCGAGACTTCGAACTCAAGCGGCAATATTTGGCATACAAGGATATACAATGGATTGCAAAGCGAGGAAACTTAACATTATGGTTCAATGTATGGGGGGTCTTACGATTCGTTTTTCCGATACGAGCCCCTAAATAGCGACCGTGCCATTTTACCCCTGTGTTCGAAGCTGGCAAACTCATTAAGCCACTTTCATACACCGAGGGCCTACTTCGCCGTGAAAATCAAAATTTTAAATTAAGTCGTATCCAATGTGTTAAGGACACATGTACCTTTTATTTGAAACATTAATATGGCACTACAAATCTTCCAAACTCGCAAGGACCGTAAACACTCAAAAAATAGCGGTGTTTTTACCGGAAGTGTAAAACCATTACATGAAATGCGTGGTTGATTTAGTGTTGTGCGCCCACAACACTCAGGGCGCAAACCACCAAATAAACGCCATTGAAATACACGCTAAAGTGATGAAAGAAGTAAATTTCAACCCCACACGTGACATCATTGTGATGTTTGAAAGATATTTTATATCAAAAAAAAGATTGAATTTTTAAAAATCATGGAGTAATTTGATACCGATTACAGGATAGAATTCTGAGGATACAGGCTTGTGAATAGACGCCACCCACTTTGTCCCACCCGACACCCGTAAAAACCCATAGCCGTAACCGAGCACGGAGTACTTCCGAAGTCCTAATTTATTTGTAGATTTCAAAATTTATTTATTTTTATGAATTCCAAGTTTTAGAACATTGTCTGCACTATTCATTTAAATATTAACATTTGACATCAACAATTATCTACGGACCATGCCACACCAATTTGCTTACAATCGACGGTTTTTACCGGATACTACCCACCAGTACACAAAATGCGGAGTGACTTTAGTGAGTGTGCTCCCTCATTCGCATGGCAAGGGGGTAAGACACGATCCTGCTTCGATTGGGGCATGGGGATGGATTTTCCAAACCAGGGGAGGGCTGAGGGAAGGTCAGGATTTATTGGCATCCAAGTACGCAATTCTGGAAAAATTAGCACCTATATAAATGCCCAGTAAACATGAATATATGATTTCTATGGTGTTTGTAAAGAGACATGAGGAGATTTCCAGAAAGACGCGCCCCCCAATTTTTTCGAACCTGTGTTTTTTGCATATTTGGAACGCTTTCCCCATGTATCGACCACAACGAGTTGATAAGCTGAATAAACCATTCTTTATGTAATAAGATGAATGATTTTAGTACTTTCGTCGTGCAAGACAGAAAAGAAACTCAAAGCACGGTGTTTATGGAGACAATTACGATAGTCAGGCCAGTTCAAAACACGGTTTTGCGGTTTTTCTTCAGAAGGTTGTTTGTCCATAAAACCATCGAAAACGTTATCGGGAGGTGGTCTGCATCCAATCAGTGCAATTGAAAGAAATTTGTATCCTCAAAAAAATCTCCTCCTGTCACTTAAAGGACTCATGATACGGTCATTTTGTCATAAACTATGTGTAAAAACAGTTTGCTGCAAAATGTCAAACCAAAAAACGAATCCTCTACGTTAATTCACGAAAACATTGCGATCAACTATGGACAAAGTCCAGGGTCTTGGAAGAAAATTTTGAGCAAAATGTTGGTGCGATGTGAGCCACATCCTGTCAATACGTTGGGTATACGCTTGTGTTAGGGCCCTGGTTGGGTTGCAATGAGCGTGGTAATCTCGTGTGCGTTTGTATACGTTCGTGGTCGGACCTCGTGGAGTCGATCGGCGTGGTAGGACCCCAAATACACGAGAATGAGATTAAAATTTGGATTAAATTAATGTCTAGCAGTCTCGGGATGGTGATGAAACACCGTTCCCCACTTTCTCAAGTGTTCTGCCTATAATGAAGAAAGGAACATGAAACATCATCTGTGATATACAGGAATTTAATTATTAGTGCTGCCCCGCTGGAACTTGGGAGGAGATTAATACCTCGGAGGAACGACAGTTGAAACCCAACTGAGCCTTGATGCCTCTTATTTCATTCCAAGCTATCCTGGTTTTCAGGAGAGATACGAGCAAATGAGAAATCTTCCAAGTAACTCTGTCTTACACTTCACAATAAAAGATCTACACTTTTAACACATAGCATAGAGACCCCATCAGACTGTTCTCATGTGCAGATTTTAGAGCTTTTTTCCTTCATGCTTTGCATTGCTTAACAAATTTTGTTTGCATGTTTTTGTCAAAGCTCATTCATCTGCTCACTGTGAACACGCAGCAGGGCTGCTGTTTGCACACATGTGTAACGGTCATCTGTTCTACTATTACGCTTGCTGGTGCAGTGATATACTGGTACTTAAAGGTGGTTGTTTCCGATTTATGTGTATTGTGTCTCTACTTGATATGAGGCCTGGCACTTGCCACATACACCCATCAAGTACCGTGGGAGGGAGGAAACAAACTTGCGGTTTGATGGTAGGAGCGTAAGAAGTGGTTTTAACCACTAAAAAGGCGGTTTTTTGTTTATATCTTGGAATGAAAAGGGATTAAGAGGGCTCAAATTTCAGGACGACAATGAGGGGAAAGAAAAATACAGCCTTTCATTGATATCAAAATCGATACTATTCCGGGTAAATCAGGGGGTCCCAAAGACGATCGGAACACGCCCCTTTAACTGCTCACGGAACTCATCCAGTATCTTATTTTACTTGTTTAATTATGAGCGTGTGCTGTTATTGTGATGCATGAACTGATTGGTGTACTACTTGTCATTACCATTTTGATTGACTGTTTGATAACTTTGATGACTTACATGGACTGATACTGGTCCTATTGCCCATATTGACTTTTTGCCATAATTTGACATACAAACTACAGAAGTTGGTGCTCCTAGAGAGGAGGGAAAACTACGATCAAACAACCCAACCAATGGCGCGAAAATGAATTTTCTCAAAATGCATTCTCCCAAGTTTGCAGAACAAAATGCTTAAAATGGAAGGAATTCATCAAGCGATGTTAGAGGAATCAATTCAGGCATATAATGCCGATTTAGTGATTTTTTCCAATAGCTCCAGAGGGAAGCTGGGCAACCTCTAAAATCCCAACTCTAGTGTTTATAGCAACATCGGGAGTCTGCCCCCCCCCCCCCCCCCCCAGTCTCCCAAAACGGTAATTTGGGGAACTGCTAGCTACGTGCAAATTTAGTTAGGCTAGTCGCTGTGTCGGTGACATTACAAAATCAGCTTTAGAAACCTCATTTGAAACATTATCATGAATTTAAGTAAAAGTTTATGACGCAAAATCCGCGCGGTAGTGGAAAAACATGATGCAAAAATGCAATTTCAAATAACGTCATTTAGATAAATATTCGTGACCAGGCCTAGCCTTTAGTAAAGTCTGTGTGTGACAGTAGTAACTACGTTCGATAGTGCAAGAGCCCCTGCTACTTGTTAAGTCTTTTCACTCAGACTGCACTGGGTTACGCCATAGAGATTAATAACAGAGATTGCCGTACGCCCGCGTGAAGAATAGGCTTGCCACAGTAACCGTGTTTGAAAATGATAAATTCATTACGGTATCCATTCGAAAGTCGCACGCGCATGCGCCGTGACCTGTTGGCCTGGAAACGGTTCATAGTTCCATGCAAATGCGTGAATATATGAAAATTGGTACACCAAGCTATGTAAATCAGGGAATTATATGAATAAATTGGTACACCACGTATGGACATAAGTACGCGCTGGGGGAAAAGATGGTTAGGCTTTTGAGCTGGCGTTTGTATTGTACGGGAGTTCCACCTTCACATTTGCCATTATTTGTATAGAGTTCCCTAATTTAAAATGTATGTACCCACAACAGCACTGAGCAGTGGAGGAGTTTGCAACATGTTCGTCGAGATGTACGCAAGGTACATTAAACAGCGGAAGCGGCAACCTTTCATCTTTTGGGGGATTCTCCAACCCATGGCTAACAATGATGGTCAGTCGCGATCAGTCCCGGTACTACCTTCGGTGCAGATGGGAAAGTTTTGAGGTGCTCTTCAGACAGACTTGGGACGTGGTAGACTACACATCAGGAGAGGGAGACGACGGACTTTAGGCGTGACAAACTTCAGATAGGGAGAGCAGACTGACGGGCATGGCGGGTGTATGTTGTTTGTCACATTTAGCCGAGGTATACTGGAGTGGTGGACGAGTAACACAGGAGGACATTAAGACAATACGGATGGAAAAGCGAGAGACATTGAAAACTATGGACAAAACAGTGGTTCTGTAAGCTGGGGTAGGAGTTGGGTTGGAGTTGGACCCTATGATTTCAATTATGATTTTGTTCATCCGTCGTTTAAAGCCAACACATGTGAGGAGAAGAGAGAGAAGACGAGACATTTGAGATTGTACGAGACAGAGACACTAACCGACTATATTTTGTTGGGACGGAAGCTAGGGATTGTGAGGGAAACATGCTGGTGGGACTTACGAATTCAACATGTGGTGCGATGATTCGCCGATAAAATACCTGCAAGGTTCGATTTTGAGTTAAGCTTACACTCGCGGACGACTTGGATATATTTTGGGAGAGGTAGCTGGCCCACAGCGTGGATTTATGATTTGTATTAAAATGTGGTTTTGTATGATTGATCGAGGGTACTTCAATTTCGACGATACAGCGAGAGTTCCGACGAAGCGTGGACAAGACAGAAGACACACAGGACAAGAACTAGGACATGAACTGACATTTTTGTAAATTGTGCATTTTTGTGGTGATGTAAACTTGTAAGTAATATTGTTGTTTTGATCAGTGTGCCTGCTGTAGTGAGAGGGGCTAGGGGTTGGGATTGTGAGATTTTGAGGATTTTCTCCTACCAAAATTAAAACGGAGGACAAAAGTTGGTAGAGTTTTAAGTGCAAAACGATGTGGATCATACAAAATGTTGTCAGGGATAAGATTAGAGTTGGTGGGGTTAAATTTGAATTGCTAAACCATGTTGGGATTAGGAATTTGTCGGGACTTTAAAAGTGAGAGTTTGAAATTGAGAAAATTGAGGCAAAAATGGCAGCAGGCAGAATTCTGCACATGTGCATTTCTTTTCGCACATCTGTCAGAGTGTACTTTGGTGGAGTTGTGATGAGGGCAGGTTGCGAGGACTGAGTTATGTTTTGGTAAGCATTCCAAATGGGGGAGGGGTGAATGAAATGGTGTCAAAAATATGGGAAAGAGACAAAATTGTTGTTATGTCCAGTGCGACAGGTGTGTAAAAATTGGTAGTATTGTAAAAAATGTTGGAAAATACAATTCCTTGCAAGTAGATCTTGTGCCAACGATGGTCACTGTGCATGGACCGGCAGCATGGATTTCGGGACAGCCCATGTGTTGTAAAATATATGGGGAGATATAATTTACGTGTTTTTAGTGTGTGGCAGTATAAAGAGGAAAAGGATCCGCATTAACTTTTGAAGTCTTTTGAAGTCATAATATGTGACGTGCAAGTAGTTGTAGTGTACACCAACTGATATTTTGCGAGTCAATTTAGGTCGTCAAAATTAGCTCCCTTTAATTGCGGCCTCAAAAAGATGGTGTTTTGTTAAATGCTATGTGTGGGGTACTTCTAAATTGTCCTAGGTTGAAGTGGTAAGCAAGTTTGAAGTAATTTGAGTTATCAGACCGGTATAGAGAGCCTCTAGTGTATAAAATTAGGGAGTTAGTTGTGTAATTGTCAAATGAGATCTCCAGTTGTGGTAGGCCATGAGGGTAAATCGGCATAAATGGTGAAATAATCAGGCAACTGTGAGGTTATAGCAAATGTGTGTACAGGTACCATGAACAGTTTGTAGTTGCAAGTGGTTGTGTGTGTGCTATGGTGGAGTTAGTTAAGCATAGTAATTTCAGTGTTATTAAAAAATTCAAAAACAAGAAGTTTCATGTGATTTGCAGATCATCAAATTTTAGGTGGGCTTGGTGCAAATTTGTGAGCATTGTAAGTTGGGTGGTCAATTTTGAGCATGGAGTTCAGAGTTGAGGGATATTCTGTGTGTAGTTTGTCCCTTGGAGATGCGAAGGGTTAATTTAGATGTAAATTTTCTTAAGAGGAAAGGATAAAGATAGAGTGTCAAATTGCAAGTGACTATCCTGTAGCAGGCAGCAGCACACATTCACTGATTTTTATAAAGTTACGGTTTGTGTTTATCATCATGATGTGTCGTGTCGAGTGAAATTGTGGATGTAAACATTGACTTTTGAGTTAGTGCACAATAAATATTTTGTCATTGTGAAGTGTTTTAGGTTACTATTAATGTGGATTTTCGCTTTTAATACATGATACTTCACCTTTGTAGGAGTTTGGTAAATTTTACTCAAAAAAACAGGGTGCAAAAGTGTTAAGCGATTGGAGTAAAGCGGTGCTGTACTTTAGTTCCTAAAACTAGTTTTCCATTTGTGTTGTTTTTAAAAAAAAAGGCGGTCATTTGGTACAAGACCGTACTGTATGTGTATGGTGTAGTGTTGAGAGATTGTGAGATTAGTAGTGTAGTGTGTGGTGTGCAGGATAGTGTGGATGTGAATGTTTTGGGGATGCATGGAAAGATGTTTGGTTGTGAGGGAGTTAGTTAGATGACGTTTTAAATCAGTAGGCAGAGGAGTTTTAGTCTTTGTGAGTAGATGGGATTTCAAGTTACAGGGGTGGGAGCAGATAAATTGAGGGGTTGGTTAGGCGAGTTATGAAGTGAGGTGGTTTGAGTAGGTTGCAATATGTAAACAAGGAGGGGTAGAGGACGAGTTGTGTTGTGGTTTTTGACAATTACAGGAGAGGCGTAGACAAAATGATGGGGTAGTAATTATGAGGTTTCAAAAGTTTTGGAGTGAGGTTAGATTGAGGGGAGGTGTGAGTTTGAGTTGTTTGATGTGAGAAGAGAGTGAGTTGTGAGTGAGTATTAAGCTTATTCAAGTTCATTTGATGATTGCAATCTTTGGAAATAACTGAAGGAATATTGTACAGTTTTCAGAATTGATAAGGGTAAATTATTTCTCTTAAGCTATTTTCTAAGTGCATGGACTTGAGTGTGCAGATGTGTTGTTGGGTGTATTGCGCTTAGAATAGGACGCGTATAGTGCTAGCGGGTTAGCAGTGTAGGGTTAGCGGTATTAGGGCAGTTTAATTAACAGAGGAGGAGCATAATTTTACAGGGAGGAGATGAGAATGGAGATGCAAAATTGGTGAGTTGCACACACCCAGTGGAGTTGATTTAGAGTGATTTTGAGTGTTTGGCACCAGAAGTGGGGTGCACAAACATTGTAAATTTTTAACACTTAGGTAGGGTTGTACGAGGCAGGAAAATGAGCGTTCGAGCTGTGCAAATGTATGTGTGAGGTTTCTGCGCTTGGTTGTAAACACATTAGCATGATGGTTTGGTGCACAGTGCAGAGTTGCGTGTGTCTGTGAAACTCCTTTTGTTGAGGAAGAGAATACATTATCATGGTTGTTATGGTAACATTTTGTTTAAATTGTAAAATTATGGGTGCCATTTGATGTATAAGTAGTACTTACTTGGTTGGAGGTGGGACTGTGTAAGTCATTTGATATAGATGCATGTAACCAGGGACAGAATATGGAGGGCATTTGTGTAAATGGAATTTGTGATAATGTTGTTTTGTAGCTTGTGTTGTGTTGTGATTACTGTTGGTGGAGGCAAGCTGTGTAGTACATTAAGGTGTTGAAGAGTTGAGGTACGGCATGGTGCGATCTGTGAGTGGATGAAGTTTCATGTGAGTTGTGATGGGGAGCTTTAACTGTTCTTGTGGAGTTGTGTCGTGCCGGATTATGTGTTTGGTTTTTTTTTCATGAAGGGGTCAAGGGATAATTAAACTGTTTATTCTGACTATTGACGGTAGACTTGAGCATGACAGTAGGGTTTTACCTTAGAATTTGAAGTGCATGTTCCAGGTGGATTTGGTGATGAAAAGAGGCCATGTTCCATTTTTATGGTAGTATTGGGGGATGATGAATAAAATAGCATGACTCTGGTGTATAAAAATGATTATTAAAGGGGAGTATATACGTTTATATGTAAAGTCATTGTAGAGTAATGTATGCCAATATTTGGGTAGTAATGATGAACACGTAAGACAATGAGTGATTTTGATTTTTAGGGATATGATGGCGATTCCCTCCTCTTGGAGATGACTGTAATTGTAAGTGGAAACTGGTTTTGCCTTATGATAATATTCAAGTGTGCATATTGTAAATACTAGTTCCATTGGGTCTTTGCAGTCTGACTATTCAGTAATCCGAGTTGCCAAGGTGATTCTGCATCGCCAACTTGCCCGTTTGTGGTGTCCGCCGTCAGAGGTCCATTCGCCGCACGTAATGGGTCTTCGTTTCCTGCGGCCGTCCCGCCGTCTGCGCCTTACGCTACCGCCCCCGTTTACCCACCTAAACCCCCGCGCAGCATCTCATACGCGCACAACCCCCCTTACCCCCGTTACACTATCTAGTGTTATAATAAATCTGTGGTTTTACGCCGAAGTTGATGTCTTTCTTTTCCTGTTAGGTTTGCATGTCCTACCCCCTCCCCCCCCACGCATTGGGGGACAAAACGACCTGCTCGTTTCGGATTCCTCATTGAGACTTTTCAAACGGTAATTTAGGAATGGATTTCTTAAAGATATTAGCAATGGAAGCCTCAGTGCATGTGGTTACCAATACAAATAAAGCAAAAAAACAAACAGAAACAAAAACAATCAAGAAAAAAACGTCAATGGGGCAAGTTTCATCAACAAAGTGAAAGATTATAGTTTTAATATGCAAAACACAAGCCACCCAATGGTATGGCCAAAAAACGCTTTTGAAAAAGCACGCCCTGACAACTTGGCCGATGATCATGCGTAACCAGACCTGTGCAAATGGGGGGGGGGGGGAGGCAGACGGGGTGCCGAGGCTTTTCTGATGGGGGGCGAATTTGGGGGGTCCTCTCCATAGAACACTGTCAACAAACCAGACTGTTACAAACAAAAGAAGATTTCGTAGATTCCCACAATGCTTGCTTTCCAATGGAGATTTTTTGTACATGTAGTCATGTGAATCGTTAGAAGAAATATTCTTAAAATTCATTTTAGTGAATCAGTACTGTTAATTGAGCCATTTTCATCTCATACTAGTCACATCAATTTCATCAGGCTTCTGAGCGGGGGGGGGGCTTGGCGCAGGGTGGCTCCACCCCTCCCCCCACCCCCCCACCCCCCCCTTGGTTACGCTACTTACTGCCGATGATGCATGATGTAACAGCTCGGTGAGTAAGAACACTTTTGCTATAGTGCAAGAATAAATTTACCCAAAATATTGTCTGACCTCAAAATAAGTGCCTGCAACAGAACAAGGTTGGTGGTTGTGTACTTTGGATGAGACAATAACATATCAAAATCTGAAGTATAAGTAGTAAGCTAGTAGTGGGAAACATGTATTTGCAGTGAGGCAAGGTTTGTACAGGGGACAAAGAACAGCCTTCTCTCGGTTCATAGGGAGAGAGGGGTAAGTTGCGGCCCAGGTAAGAGGAGCCACCCACCCCTCTAGAAAAAGAAACTTATCACTGTTGCACGGCTATCTATAATCATTGCATAACATAATGTTTCTCAAGTGTAAGATGGAATCACTTGCAATTACAATTAGAAAGTTGCACTAAAATGTTTATTTTTGGAACTCTTTTTCTAACTTCTGTAAAAAAAATGATTATTGTCAAAATTCCCCCTACAAGGACTAAAGCTATAATGGGCACGCTTTTGTGTAAGGAGGGTGTTGATATGTGACCTAACTTTAGAAATCTATTGTAACTGTAAACAAGTTTTAGTTTGAAGGAGTCTTGCTTTTTGACTTAATGGTCCCTATGGGGTAAGTTGAAGCAACTGGGCCATGGGGTCTTTTTGGAGCATAGAAAAATTTGTCACAATTTTCTCTCCCCCCCCAAAAAATTCCAGTAGAATCACTCAAACATTATTTAATTTTCACTTTTAGACTAAACTTTCACTATATACCAAACATTATCTTCAAATAACCTTGAACCCAAAAAAAATAAAAAAAAGGAGGCAAAATTGGGTTTCATCATGACAACATATATTGTGCATTTCTAATGGAAGCTCAACTTACCACCCCCATGAACCTGCTCACTTACCCCCCACCTCACCTGGTGAAAATATTTTTTTTAGCTTTTAAATTAAATAGCTGTCCTACCCCCAGGCTACCAACCCTCCACCCCCCCCCCCCCCTCCGCTGCCTGTTGCTCTTCTTTGTATAAAACGAGCTGCAAATAGGTAACTCTAAGAAAAAAAAACACGTCGCTGCATAATATTTTGACTTGAAATTGCGTGTGTTTTTAACCTCCTTGTTTACAACCAACCTGAAGTTTGTACACATGATAAACCTTCATTGACTTTTTTGTCGCTAAATTCAGCCTGGAACATGTACGTGGTATGTTTTCCTATTTCCTAATCAATTCGTACTTAGTTTATTAACACGGTGCTCGTTCTGTTTTGGCACTCGTCATGATGATGATCATCATCATAAACTAATCCCTCCATCAAGTACATGATCTACACTATATCATCAGTGATTTGCTAAAATCATAAATTGAAATATCAAAAATCAGATTTTGCCATCATCATTGCATGTCTGTAACACGTTAGGTATCCTAACATCCCCTGCAACCGAATCCAACCTAAGGGTAGGCTATCCTGATGATCATGGCTAGATAGTCTTAACTTTGTTATGGCTGCTGTTAAAGACACTAGCATGACGAGTTTGTGTGTAGTGAAGTGCCAATTTATTTTAAGCCAAAGATACACAGACAGCTTTTGCTCTAACTTTACAGCTGCAAAGGGGCTTAATTATTCCTTGATTTTGGCAATAAACGTTATATTGTAGGCATTCTTGAGAGGTCTTCGCCATCTTGTGATAACCATTTTTCTTTCCAGATTTAAAATTCACATAGGAAATATTTTCATGTGAAACTTTGCCCCTTGTTTTGTGTCTACATTGGGCAGCCAAATTTGGCAGCCTGTGAAACATTTTGACATAACTTTTTTGGGAACAATTGTAGCATCGGTTACACATTGGTAAGACATTATTCGACATACTCCTAGAGATGTCCAAAAAAGAAAATTATTTTTTTCTTTTTATTTAGGAAATTCTACCTCTCAAAAACATCTCAAAACCTTAAAAGGCATTGGAACTCCACAGAACAGTTGAACTTATGGCACCAAGATTATGTCCAATTTTAAAATATGAGGCCAAGTTACAATTATTGGCACTAAAGGGTAGGCCAAGTTTTCCTTTTGGAGCCCGTCATCAGATTAGCTGCTGTGGCAAATATTATTATTTTTGTACCAAAAATGTTTTTCTTAAAAACTTGATTTAAGAAACAAATTTCCCAGTTGCTACAAAATATTAAGCACCTTCCTGTTCTGTGGGGGGATGCATGGATGCATCAATTGTTTGATTTTTTGATGAACCACCTGTAACATGTTGAATCCCCTAAAGAAATATTATGAAATTTCTGGAAGAATGCAATAGACACCAAAAAACGTACCCAAAAATAGGGGCAAATGACTCATTCAGAATGCCAGTGGCATTACATCCAAGGTGCAAATCGCCTGTAAAAAAATTGCAGAGCAGAATTTCCAACATTTTAGACAACTTGCTAGGTACCAAAATTTTACCTAGTAGTATATAAGTAAACCAAGTTTTAATCCGGGTTTTGGTCCCCGCAACCGTGGGTGGCCGGATTCACCTCACATATCGTAGCAATCGCCCTTACCACTCCCTCCCTTCCACTTCGCCCGATTCAATGCATCCCCCATCCTCACCCAACCCTCCCTACTCTCCTATCCCAACTTCTTCCTCCATTCCGCTTTGGGTCGTCCCCCCCCTCTTCTCAACCACCCACCTCAAACTCACAACAGCCCCTTTTTTAAAAAAAACATGCTCCTCCATCCTTCCTCATCACGTGCCCATACCATCTTACACACACACTTACCTGACAACCATTTCGCCTTCCCGCCAGCCGGTCAGCCGCCTCTTCCAACCCAACATCTGCATCACATCCTCAGTCTTCGTCCTCTCCATCCATTTCACACACACATTTCCTCTCACCATTGCTCTCTCCTGCCCTCCCTCTCTCAAAATCCCCATCTCATTTTACTCAGGCACCATGTCTCACTCCCCATACAGCATCTATCGCACAACAACGCCGCGACACCCTCCCGGGGAGCGGCAAAGGAAAGCGGCCCCAAGACACTGCCGCCACAGTCGCGAAAGCACCCACCCAGACCGTACGCTGGCGGTCACCCGCCTCAACATCCACCACCACCGCAACTAATCCTGTCACCTAGGGATGGGAACGCCTTCACTGTTTCCACCTCATCACACAACTTTTCCACCCT
Organism: Ophioderma brevispina; assembly: GCA_023653785.1. Taxonomy (NCBI): domain Eukaryota; kingdom Metazoa; phylum Echinodermata; class Ophiuroidea; order Amphilepidida; family Ophiodermatidae; genus Ophioderma; species Ophioderma brevispina. The sequence goes on from JAMKCH010015698.1 coordinate 39,568, forward strand.
CCTTCCCCACTCCCTCAACCCCCATCTTGCATCTTCCACACACAAGATCTCTTGCCAAGCTTGGCGTCATCCTCGTCATTTTTGTGCTGTGATTGTGCATCTCCCATGAATCCATTTCCCACATTTCTCACACCACACTGAAATTTGGTCCCCTCACCCGCTGTCCAACATATCCACATGGTCCACCTTACTCACGAACACCCTCCCCCTCCTCCCCACTCACATCACTTTAGTCTTCCCAAGGTTTACCTTCAGGCCCTTACTCTCAATGCCTGCTCCACTTCCAAAACTTCTCCCTCAAACCCTCCATTGTCTCACAATTGAAAACTAAATCATCAGCAAACAGCATCTCACTCATGAAACCTTCTTTTGCACTCTCCGTAACCACATCAACCACAATTGCTAACACCAACGGCGACAGCACAAAACCCTGATGCCACCCCCTTCACCCAAACTCCTCAACAACTCAGACCCTACTCTAACACTTGTTTTTTGCTCCTTCATACAGACCCATCACACCGCTCTAACCACCACTTCTGGTATGCCCCACTCTTCCTCAGTGCCACTCCATCAACTTTCCCTCGGTACTTCTATCAAAGGCCTCTCCAGGTCCACAAAGCACATATAGAGTTTCTTCCCTTTTGCTCGATATTCCTCTTGCATCCTCCTCAAATGAACACTGCATCTATCGTTTCCCTCCCTGGCATAAAACCAAATTGGCATCTCATCCACTTTCACTATCCTCGAAGTCTTTTCTCTAATACCCTCTTTCTCACAATTTCATCGCCATGCTCCCACAACTTCACAAACCCCTATACGCCCCACAGCTCATTGCACCCCCCTTTGTCCCTAAAAAAATTGGAACTAAACCTCACAGCCCACTCCACCACCGGCATTCCTCCTCCTCTAACACCCTCTGACACAACTACATCCCTCATCCACATCCTAGCTCTCCACTCGCGAATAATCAATCTCAACACTCACTTCCGAGGTTCCAGCAGCCTTTCCTGTTTTTCATTCTCCCATTGCATTTACACTTCTCCCCTGACGACTCTCTCCACTGGGCCCTCCACCACATCCCCTCCACCCTCTGATCCCAATCATTCTCCTCATGCATGATTCTCTCATATGCTCTTTCCAACCCCTGCCCTGCCGTCTATCTTCCACTGAAGTTCAACTTCCATCACTTCCCCTCATGCATCTTCCCCCTTCAACATCGTTTCCTGCCTTTTTCAAATTGCCTTCACTAACTTATACACCTTGTTTGGTCTTCTCCCTCAACTCATCACCCCCTTATCAAGCTCCTCCTTCATACAGCCCTCGCAACCACTTTTCTTTCTTTGCTCGCCTCTTCAATTTGATCCCCATTTAATTCTCTTCCGTACCATTCTCCTCATTTCCTTATACGACGCATCCTTCTTTCCTCCCTATCCGCCTCCTTCACCTCATCATACCACCACCCCCGTTCTTTCCTGTCCTCTCCTCTCTCTCCCTTTCTTTTTTCCCCACACACTTTCATCACAAACGCCTGTAAACACCCCTTCCTTAAAACAACCCCCCCCACAGATTCGACACATCCCCCACAAGCGCGCCCACTCTCATCTCCAAATTCATTCTTGTCTCTTCTTCTTTCAGTCTTCCATACTTTCCTCCTTCCTCCTCACAATAGCACCACCTTCCTCACCACTTTTTTAATCATCACTTCCCACTGTCCACATCGGCAACCCAAACCTCTTTGTGTTGTAATTCCAGGGAAATTACCTTAAACAAACATTCTTCAAACACTTTTCTCCTCTCCTTAACCACAAGCACAAAATCAATCTCTGCTGTTTCCTCATGAACAAAGGTTAACTTCCCTTTTGTCCTCTTTCTTAAACCAAGTATTCGCTATGAACCATCTCCTTCTCATCACAAAACTCTAACCGCATTCTCCTTCCAGGTGCTCTCCCCAAACCCGTTCCCTCCGTGAAACCCCCCAAACCATCGATCCCTTTTTCCCACATGTCCATTGAAAGCACCAACACAGAGAACTAATTCACCCACACTTTGCATATACATTCCCCTGCATATCATCCTAAAAAATTGCTCCTTCCTCCGTCATGCTGTCTACGCTCTGCTGAGAATAGCCGCAAATGAGCCCCACTACTCCTCCTCAAAAGCCATTACCACCGTCATACACCCTAATCACTCCTCCTTCTCACCTCCAATACCTTCTGCCAGTTCCCCCTTAACCAATACTCCCACTCCCCCATAAATCCGTCCCGATTCCTGCCAACCACAAACTTATACTTATCCGTCAACGCCCCCCATCCTAGCCCCTCCCATCTCAACCTCATTCCTGTTACACCACACACATAGACATTCCTATCTTACTCTTCGCAAATCTCCACACCCTTCCTCTCATGCCTCCCTACATTCAGCTTCCAACCCTCACCTCAAGCCGCTCGTCAGGTTTTAAAGGCCGTCATGATGCAAGCAACGCTTGCGCGGCACGGTGATTCTTTCACATTTCTTCTATGGTAGGCTACGGTGAAACACACACAAACTTGGGTCTGGTTGGTGCCCTCTTGTATTTGTTATTCAGAGGAGTCTTGGAGCGGTTTTTTAAAGCGCCGGAGCACCTCCTGACGCGAACAACCGTGACGGCCCCGCCGCCTCCTTTGGCCCAAGCCTTTGGGGATTCCCTCCCCCAAAAGCAAGGCTGCATGTAAAGCAGGCTGATGACCGTCTTTAGCTCTCCAGAGCTGGCGCTTTTACAGCCGTAGATTTTATTTTTTTTTGTTTTTAGTTCACCGGGTAAACAGCTACCCTCCTCATCGGTTTTATTAACAAAAAACTTGAGGGGAAGTCGGTTTAGCCGCCGACAACCCGGCCCTGGGACAGAGGTAGTACTGGTTACCAGGAGGATACCAGGTAGCAGAGGTCCTCCTGGCCCTTTTTTTCTGGCCTGACGTTCAACAAGTTCAAATGATATACTGATAAATTTAGAACTATACACACATAGACTGATGACAACGGTCAAACACTCATCCATGTATCAGCACAACAAAAAACTTCAAATACAGATAATCGACATCACATCAGAACATGCAAACATGATATCCCCTTTACAGACCAAATAGATTGTCTTACCATTGTACATTTTATAAATGGACTCCATACACTTGGGCATTTGCCCAAACTTATAGATTTTAAATTACATCAACAATTTAAGAAGAAACCCTATACATGACTATTAATTATTACAAAACCGTAAAAGACAAAAACATAAAATTTAAAACAACCAGTCTGTCAATAACAGGACGAGATTGCCCCCTTATAGTAGCCTTTACGACATTGTAAAGGCGGGGACAGCGGGGGGGACAAATTTTTTTGAACTGCTTGATGTAAAGTCTTACTTATACCAACTGTGGCCTCATGATGAACTGAAACTTGCTATACACAACTTTCAAATGAATTAGCACCCTGGAATTACACCAGTATATTTTACAGGATGTGACCCCCAATATGACGTCACAAAATGTTTAATTTGCAAGTGTGAGTCCTCAAAAAAAATTGTTTTTAAAAAAATAGACATGATACTGAAATTAAATCCAATATGCCAAACTTGATTTCCAGTAGAAATATGTGGAGCTCCTAGTGATAAAATTAAAGCGAAATACATACCAAAATGGGCAAAAGTCTTCAAAAACAAACAAAAAACATTTGGGCCAATGAAAAACAAGTTTTGCCCAGCATCGGAACATGCTACAGAGTTAGAGCATGATGTCTAGATTTACCAGACCATGTCTATTCATTTCTTCCTCAATGGCAGATGATTACTTTGTTTATATAGGCCTTATCCGTTTCAGAAAATGACATCAAAATCATGCAGTCAGATCTAAATAGCATTGTTAAATGGGGTGTGATTGTGAAAATAATGAAATGTCTATAAACCCTGATAAATGTAAGGTTATGCGTCTGAGCAGAAAAAGGGCTATCTTTTCTCAGCCCTGTTACAAAATCCTCCAGTCCAATGTGGGTGTTGTGCATTGTCATAAATACTGGGCATTTATTTCATCAATTTGAAATGGGGGGATCACGTTGACTATGTACTGCATTAACGCATACAGGCTCTTGGTTTTATTTAGGCGGCTGATTCGCTTGCCAATGATGCAAAATTATATTTTAGTTTAAATATTTACTCTACCTTTGCCCGTTACTATTATCGAGTATGGTATCCCAGGCCTGGATGCCATACCAGGCCGGTCAATAAGAAAATGAAAAGGTACAAACAGAGGCTTGTTCGTGTTTGTATTCCCGCACCCAGGGGGAGCTTACCTATGAATCCCGCCTTCAACTTAGGTCTTAGTTCATTTCCAACCGTTTTCTGTACATCTCAATTGCATTTGTTAGTAAGTGTCTATATGGTGTTTATGATATTTAACCCTTTTAGATAATGTATCGGTGAATACACGTCATGCAGACACTCTCAAATTGTCACCACTTTTAGTCGGACTGATTGTTTAAAATATACTGTTTTAATTGTTTCCAGTCATTTTGAAAATTCCCAAAAAATATAAGAGACAAGCTGTCTTAACCTAAAGGGCATTTCCTTTCAGCCTCAAAGTTCATGTAAGAGAAAACAGTTGGTAATCTCCAGTATTTTGAGTTTTTCATGTGCAATATATATTTTTAATTTACAATCAAGCATCATGGTTGGTGTTGGATTTTCGTAGTTTTTCCAATGGTTGCTGTTTCTTCTCTTATTCTGTGTTGTTGAGTAGTTTTGGGTTAGCACTTACGATAGAATGTCAAATGGCCACGTTTGGGTATATCACCGCCAGGCTGAATTTGTCTGTCCCTTTGTTTTGTACCTCTAGTGGAAATGCTGCGGACTCTTCCTTTGCAGCTCTGATGCGTTTGTTTTCTGGGTGTGGGTTTATCTAAATTTAAAATGTATTATTGTTTTATTTGTTCATTAATGTTTTTTTTTTTTTTTTTTTTTTTTTTTTTTTTTTTTTTTTAATAAAATGAAATGAAATGGTTAGTATAGTTTGTCTGAAAAAAATTTTTGTCTAAAAAAAAGTATTTTATCTGAAAAGACATTTGATGCATTGGAATGACACACAGGCATGATTGCGAAAAGGGGCATGGACTTCCTTGAGAAAACGATGTTAAACCCAGTGTTTAAAGGCAGTTATTGTTTTTAATTTGACAGATTCAAGATGTCCGGATTTACACTGATGAAAATTTGTGACACACCAAATTTATTGCAGAAGATGTAAGCATGCTTATGAAACCATTTGATCCTTACAAGACAACATGCTAGAAAACACAAAAAGCTTGGTCTTTGCACCTCACTTCATTGAAAAAAGATGTCAGGAGGACACATAGAGCATCTGGGAATTCATCTAAGGAAATGCAACAAGTCAGAGAATAACACATCAACGAACAGAAAAATGTGAGAGGTTAAGAGCACACAGAATGAAGTGACCGATTTATGCAGGTCAGGATTGGTTAATAGGAAACCTGGAAGAGCAACAAAGAGAAGACAAAACATGGGGAAAAGGCATGTGATGCAGAAATCGTGTAATTACATGCCAACTGTAACTATATGAGTATTGTGATACAGTAAATCAAAAGGCAGGAAATTTCAAAGCCAAAGGTCAAGCTCATAGAAAGGAATCAATTAAACATTGCAGCATCAAGATGTCAAATCGATTCCTTCTAGACAAAAAACGAAAACTGGTCAAGTAAGAAAAAAGACTTCTGATTCAAACCATCTCTTTGCCAAGATGAGATGGCCTTGTATCTGTTCATCTCACAAAAATACTGTTATTCTACAAAATACAGCAAACAGTGAACCCACCGGGTCTCACAAACAGGGCCCCAAAAATTATCCTATAAACAGGAAAGGTATACACTTAAAGTACACACGACTAGGACTAGAAAAGGTACCCAGACTGGAAAGGAGGTAACCGACTGGGGAAAGGTTGAAAGGAATGAAAGTTTTTTGTGCAAAGACTGGAAAAGGTGCAAAGACTGGAAAAGGTGCACAGACTGGAATAGGTGCAGAGCCTGGAAAAGGTGCAGGATGGAAGGTAAACAGACTGGGAAAGGTAAACAGACTGAAAGATGCCAAAGACTGCCCAAAAGAGTGCACAGGACTGAAAGTTGCACAGGGCCTGGAAAAGGTGCACAGGCTGGAAAAGGTGCACAGACTGGAAAAGGTAAACAGACGGAAAAGGTACACAGACTGGAAAGGTACACGACTGGCGCAAGATAAACAGAGGAAAAGGGCATAAGACTGGAAAAAGTGCCACAGGCTGAAAAGGTACACAGGCTGGAAAAAAGCGTACACAGACTGAATTCGTGCACAGACTAGAAAAGGTACACAGACTAGAAAAGGCACACAGACTAGAAAAGAGGCATACTGGGAACCAGAAAGATACACAAGACTTGGGAAGATACACAGATTGGAAAAAGGTTTCATTACTAGACAAAGCACACTGAGTAGAAAGGTACACAGACGGGCACAGGTATACAGACTGGAAAAGGTATACAGGACTGGAGAAGATACACAGACTGGGAAAGATACACAGAGCAAAACAGGAAATCAAGTTTTAAATGTAGAATATGGGACAATGTTATTAATAGTTATGGCCGGAAGAGGCATGAGGCAGGGTTCATCGAGAGAGATAAACGCAAGCGAGTGCAAGTACGGTCTGAAGGTTTTTGCCCGCAACATACACTTACCCCCCCAGAGAGGAACACACTGGTTTTATACCTCATGAGTGCAATATCTGTCATAAGTCTTTCATACAGGACTTCAACTGACTTTTCATATGAAAAATCACACAACTGTGGCAAAAAGAATTAAGAGTGCAAATTTTGCGGGGAGGATTGTGGTCGAAAGAGCAGTGGATCAGACATGAAATTGGCGCTCGGCTATTCAAGCTGTGGACAAAGCTGAAATTACAGCAAGGCTATGGACGGCCAACACAAACATAGTGGAAATGTGTTATTTTTTTGTCTTTGTGCAACAAACTCTTCATCTTACAAAAGTCACTTGCCGGAACTTCACAAACGAAGTCACCTAGGAATTAAACCACACAAATGCAAAAGCTGTGACAAAAGTTTTAGGCCCAAAAGCAATCTGGTAGTAGAGATGCCACACATTCATTGAAATGTCAAACCGTTATAAGTGTGATTATGTGGCCAAAGCTTGGAGATTTTAAACGCAATTTAAAAGCACACCTAAGAATGCATTTTAGACATCAAACCATGTGAAATGTAAAATATGTAATCGTGGTGGGGCTTCAGACAGCAAGGCCACTACATCAACCATGAGAGAAGACATACAGGTGAGAGACCATATAAATGTACATTCTGCAATTACAGAGCTCGTCAATCTAACACAATTACTCAGCATATTAATGCCCACCACACTAAAAAACCTGAACCAATTCCAACTCCTGAGAAACCACTACAGTGTTCAGTGTGTAAAAGAATCTACTCATGTGAGTCTAAGTTAAAACATCATATGGTTGCTCATACAGATCGCTTCAAATGTAATGTTTGCCAAATAGCATTTCCAGACGAGGGAAAGCTGAATCGTCACAGAAAGGGTCAAAACCATATCAAACGTTGCAATGAGAAGACCATAAAGGTATAATTAAAATGACCACAGTACGTATTACTTAGATAAGGATTTGAAACGGACTATAATGGTTGTTTTGGATATGTTGAGCTTGCTAGTTTCTGACAGAGTTGGAGCCGTAGGCGACAACTTGTCAGCAATTAGCATCGTCAATCCGAGAGTTTATTGTGTTATGGATGACCATTATCCAAGGACATGACACTTTTGCAAATATAATGGTTATGTTAAACAGTTGTAGACAACTATGATGAATGGGAAGAGTAGCGATTGTTAAAATCCTGATAGGAAAGGCTGCTTATTATTTTGCTGAATAAATTGAATTGCCTTCTAAGGCTTTAAGACTCAATTTAAACATGTGGTTGACCCCTATCCATGATATGCCTGGATCATAAATTATGCTGTGCTCGAGGATAAGACGTCATAATGGGATTAATAAGCATGTTAGTGTCAATAGACCTAACGAGGAATTCCTCTTTAGCTGTATTCACTGCGTGCTCTATTTCAGACCAAGGAGTCCTGGGTTTGCGTCCTAGTTTCGGCAGGGGACTTAAGTCACTGGTATATATACCTTGGTGAGTAATTAGATAGATGACAGTCCCTGACAAATTTGGTGTCAGCGGTGGGATGGAAGAGCAGCAAGGTGCTGGTTCTTACAGCAAATATACTGCAAAACAACCGCTAACTTCCTAGCAGTCCTTTATTGCTGACCACTATACCTTCAAAGGAAATTTTACTTGTGAAGCACTACACCTTACAAAATCTGACAAAATGTGATCTTGAATATGAAATAACTATTCCACACTATGTAATATGCATGTAGGAGTATGATCAAGGACAGATCTGCCAGAACCAATCAGTGTTGTATTCTTTTGTATTCAGTATGAAATAAAGTGCAATCTTGTTGTAACATTCCAGGCCTCACAATTCTTTTTCAGTTGAAAAATGTGTTCCAATGGATCTGCAATCGGTTGTTTTGTTAGTCATACTTATTTGAAAGATATCAGTCTATTTAAAAAGAGGAAATCAGCTATTTTTTAATTGCCCCCTTTTCACACAATAAAAATCCCTATACAATCAAATTTTACTCAACCATTCCACGGTCAATTAAAACTGGGTTCTTTTAAAAAAAAATAAACTTCAATCCATATCTTTTCTAAATTTTTAAGTGGTGTATACTTTCTTATGTGCTTTTAAGTATAATTATTATTTCTTCCAATATGGAATCGCCTCATGGTATCCATCCCAAGTTCTGAGTAATATTTTTTAAAAACTACAGGAGGTAGTCTATTTTTTTGTCCTCTGCAAAAATTGCAGAAGCACATAGGGATTAGTCGTCGTAATGTCTGTGAGTGGTGTGTGGTGTGTGTGTTCTGTGGTCAAAATGTTTGACCCTTAATAAATGTGCTGCCGTATGATTTCCATAAGACTACGATGATTAACTGGTGAAAGGAGGGTGTAGGGGGGGGTGACATGTTGGTGAACCTTATGTGATCTTTGTGACATCTTTGACATTGGCCTCCATTCACAAACTGCAAATGCAGACTACATCGCGGTCCGGACCGCGATGTATTTTTTGTAGGGCCACAAGCTGTTGCTGGAGGACCACTTAGCCATCCGTTGTGCGTGTGTGTGCTTTGTGTCACGAAAATGTTTTTTTTTTAAATTGACCTCATTGAAAATTTGAAGTTCAATTCCACCAAACTTCTGTCATAGGTCACCATGAGTCCCTCATATGTGATTAGGTCAAGGGTCATGTGACAAGGTCAAAGGTCATGTGAGGTTCAAGTTGAAAAATAGGGTAAAAATGTAAAATTGACCTAAATTGAAACTTTAAGTTCAAATGGAACCAAACTTGTGTCATAGGTGCACCATGGATCCCTCTATGAATATGTTGATGAGGTCAAAGGCTCATGTGCCAAGGTCAAAGGTCATGAGCGGACCACAGCTTGTATTCTTGAATATAGCGAGCGCGAAAGCCGAAAACTGCGAAATTCTAGTTATTATGAGAAAACTAGAAAAACACTTTAAAGGGGCTTTCGTGCTCCACACCTCATCCCCTTGACTACTTAAAAATAGAGTTTCATATTGTATATCATTTGAAACGGTGCTTAGTAACCAAGTGTACCTAATCTTAAGTGAAAATTGGTCTTATCTGTAAGAAATTCACAATTTTCGATTTTCTGTCTGTACAAGGCAGAAATTACAGTATAGTGGCCTATGGGACAGTGGAAAACAAGCAATCGTCAGAACACAAAACCGCAAGATCGTAATCAACTCAAATTGTGGAATAAGCATTTCTACAGGATAACTAGTGAACAAGTTGAATAAACGAAGGTGCCACAATCATGAAATGCAACTTTAACTTAAAAAAAATTTAGGACGGAATTTCTTTCAGATAAACACCTTATTAAATACATTTTGTCTGACCCTGCACTATTTGAAATTCTCCAGGGAAAGCTTAATTAATAAACGTCTCCCGCAACAAAACACAATGGCAATGTCTCACGATCTACACTAACCAGCTGATTATGGTTTACACCAGTACAGAATAAACAAGATCAATGATGTTTGTGTTGAGTTGGTCAAACTGTACAGGTCTTGGTGCACAAATTTATGCTTACAAATCTGGAATTTTCACAGGGAAAGGCTTTTTTTTTTATCTCAAGTGGGAATTTTAAAAGTACAGAATAAAAAGAAAAAGTCCTCCCTTGTCTTATACATGGATTTCCAGCCAACCACTTGCAGGTTATGTTTGCGCATCCCTGTGTAACAAAATACCACACTACAAATTTTGGTCAATTTTTTAATATGTTTTGAATCGCAAATCGCTGCTTATCCTTTAAATCACTTTTGTATGTGAGATGGTGTTTTAAAAAGGGCATCAGCTCAGGGGATATAGTACTCCTCGGGCTACTGTGGGGATTCGGATTTGGATCAATTTTAAAGGGACAAGCAGCGATGGATGATCCGAACATCGAAAAAATCATCAAATCATATTTGAATTTCTGTATTGGCTGATGTGCTACATAAACTGCAAGTGGTAGGCTTGATATCCATGTATTAAAAGACAAGGCGTACTTTTTATCCGATTCAGTAATTTAGAGCGTGCGTATCTTAATTCCGACTTGAGATCCAAAAAGCCTTTCCGTCAATATCTGAGAGTTTTAAGCATTATCTTGTGCGCCAGGACCTGTACGTTTGACTCAAACACAAAGATTATTGAATTGTTATTTTGTATCTGGTATTAAACACAATCAGTTGTTTAGTGTAGATTTGAGAAGCCATCGATGTTATATTAATTTAAGGAAAATGCATGAACAATTCTCAATACTTCTATTTTTCACTATTTGGTGTGTTTTTTTCTACTTTAAACCGTAGTTATATGGATTATACACACTAATCCCCGATTTATAAGTTACAAAAATGCTTTCTACATTTTTCGATTTTCTCGCATAATCGCTGCTAATCCTTTAAGTTTCAGATGGTGGACCTCCTGAGATCGTATTACATGCAAGGCAACCCCTGATATCCTCCTTAAATAAAGGATTTGTAATCGTTTCCCTTACTCAGGAAAATCGAATCAATATCATGCATCATGAGTAAAATTCTTATCAAAAAGAAAATTGCCAAGACGTTTCAAGTGATCATTGATTTGGTTCATTCTCAAAACACCCCCCAATTTTCTGGAAAATTTGCAAATTTGTCACTCTGAAAGGCCCCTATTTTGATGCATTTGCTGTCTCTCCACCCAAAGACCAATATTTTTGTTCAGTCTTCTGTAGCCGAATGCCCCTGAGTTTGGAAGACAAGCCTTACACCCCTAGCTGTTCATTTCATATGTGAGTGCCCCCCCCCCCCCCCCCCCCCGGGACTGTGTATCTGCCTGTGGTGAAATTGCCTACCGTTTCACACACATGCACAAATTTCGTGGCACTTGCATGTAAGGGGTGCCTGGGGATTGCCACATTTACCCCCCCCAGTGGGGTCAAAGGTTCATCTAGAGGTCAGGGCCCCATAATGGTCAGAATTTTCCAATTGCTTGGGTATTAGGGGGGTTAGAAGGACCTCAAATATCCGAAAATAGGATGTATTTGGGCATGAACACCCCCCCCCCAAGATGGCCATTGCCCTGGGTTCATGTTGCCATATCACAACGGACCATTTGAGTGAACACAATTCAAGTCTGGTAGGCATCCTTCAAGGATTACTGCGAGTTACGAGTCCTGGGGGCGGATGGACCTCTAATAGCCAAAAATAGGCTGAATTTTGCACATGTTTTGGCATGAATCTCCTCCCAAGATATGCAGGGGCGTAAAATTCTTTTTTGACATGGGGCGGATGGGGTTGGTGAAAATTATGAATGAAACCGTTGCTGAAGATCAATTGATAGCACATGAGCGCAAAGCGCGCTCAAATTTGCCAATTGAAGCTAAAATGGTTAAATATAATTGGAATTAGAACAAATGGCGCGCTTGGCGCGCAGAAATTACCATTTTATTAAACAAATAATTGTACATGCAGGATTATTGTGGTCAAAAACTCAAAAAACACATTAATGGGCATCAACATTGGGGGGATGATGTATTAACCATCCCCCCTTATCAAAATTGGGGGGATATCCCCACCATCCCCCAGGGATTTACGCTATGAAGATACGCCACTGGACACCCCTTGGCCAGTCATGTCTGAGATGCGTATACAGGAGGGGGGGGGCTGGGGGCAGGCGGGGGCACCCGGCACATCAGCAGGGGGGCGTGTCTGCCCCCCTGACGAACTTTGGTCGAGGAAAAAATTGCAAAAATCCATGCGAAATCAGAAACAACCGTTTTTTAGCCCTCTTCTGCCGCGGAATGAAACGAAAAAAATTGCGCGTCTTTTGACCCCCCTAAGCGGGAAATGCCCAAGACGCCGGAGGAAATTTTGCACCCACCTCAGACGCGGGCAGAGCCCGTTACGCCACTGCCAGGTCCTGTGCCATATTACAACTTGACCATTTGTGTGAAATGACACATTCAGCCAGGTAGGCATTACTTCAGGACTTATTGCAATCATGCGATTGTGATTCATTAGGGAGATGCCAGCTACCCCCCCCCCCCCCAAAAAAAGCTCGGTTAGGACATAGTTTCGTTATGCCTCATGGGCAGGCCAAACTCTCTGCCAGGCCAGGGAGAAAGAATGGTCTGTGAGATGGAAGTCCATCTTGAGAGTCGGCTTGACAAGAGACTGTGCTTCAGCCGAAAACACCATATCTTCTGTGCCAAAATAACAACGTGACTTTTGTTTGGAGCCAAAACAGACCAGGTGTGTATAGTTTGCCACTGCTGCCTTGGTGTGGACAAAAACTTTATCAGTAAAGGTTCAAAAGGCAGAGGAGAGGTGTATGAAGAGATAGCCAAATAATGTTGGCTGCAATGTGCACACAACCTTGCTTTGACTCTTCTTGATCTCAAAGGATTTGGATATATTGCCATCAAGCTGACTATGCTCTTCATGTCAGCTATGAAAGGACAATGATGATGCCCGAGCGAAGTGTTGTTGGACAGCCCGCTCTTCTGTAGGGTACCTTGAAAAATCATCCATGAGATAACAAGATACCAAGCCCGTAATGCTAGTGTGAGATAGAGTGATGATGCCCTGGAAGCCCCCACAACTAAATGTTTATTACATGCGATAAAGCACTGACTGGGTAAATGCAGAAGTTAAAGTTGAAATATATAATACCAAATGAGGGATACTCGCCAGATGATGCCAATAAAACACCAATAAATGCTTTTATAAATGGATAAATGCATGGCGTATACAGTAGATAACACACAAATAAAGGCATGTGACCTAAATAGATAAAGGCACGTGGTAAATGCAGGAGTAAAAGTGAAAACACACAATTGGACAGTACCTGCAGATGAGCACATTAAAGCCCACATACAACTGTTTATACATGGATAAGAAAATGCAGGAACCAGAATACAGTAAATAACACAAACTTTAAGCCACTAAAATGTTCGCATAGGATAAAATAAATGATGTTGTTTTGCTTAGCACAAAACTAAATATTTAGCAGGATAAAGAAATGTAGGAGATACAGTAGAAAACACTCTTGGAATAGCTATCAAATTAATGGTTTAACAATACTGGTGTTCCACCAAATTAGCACCCGCCCATAAAGTAGCCCCTTACCAAATGTTACAAGCAGGCCCGCTAGCCAGGGGGGGGGGGCCACCCCCCAAATTCCAAAAAAGGGGCAAAGGTTCCACTTTTTGCTGCAATTTTGATAAAAAGGTCCAAATTTTAGAGAGAGAAATTGTGACAGAAAGAAAGTCACTTTGTGTGGATGAAATTAAAAAGTCCAAAAAAAGGACCATTCATTTTTAGGCGGTGGTTTGCGGGTTAAGTCCACTTTTAGCCAAAAAAAGGGCCACTTTTTCGAACTCTCACACCCCACCTAAATCCTGACCATACGGCCTGGTTACAAGAGTGACATGACACTCTGTAAGCCCCCCCTTTCAATGACCAAACTGTAATAAATAATTTTTTGGGGGTGGAATTAAAAGTACCATACAAAACTTGTCTTAGGATTCTAATAATTTTGACCAAAAATACATTGTTTCATCCAAGTAGTAAATAAAATCAATTAATTTTGACGTTCATTTCAACATTGTAATATAAAGCCGCCCCGCTGGAAAAAAGACTGACTTAAAGAAAAATGGTCCATGGCCCGATCGTACGAATAGCATTGTCCCAGAAGCCCCAGATTTTTACCGGAAGGGGTCAACATTTTGGTTATCAGAAGAAGCCTACATATTTTTCTCATTTACCATGCATGAAATCTTAGAGCAAAGGATGTTTGGTTTTTGGAAGTTATGAGCGAAAATGTATCCCAGTTTGGTCGACCAAATATTAATGTTACACAGTAATCGATGGGCTCACAAAATCACGTTTTTAGCTCTCCATCAAAAAGGGTTGAAATATCGGCGATGTGATGAACCTTTAAGATGGTAGGTTTTGGGTGAAGGCCCAATCTATCAAGATGAAAACTTCATAGCCTTTTAAATAGGGCCATCCCCTTTAAGCGCTAAATAGGTCGAATACGGAGTATGATATCAAAATAACACACAATTGGAAGCGCTTCTAAATGTTCTATAATTGCAGAAAAAGTGAGGGAGCTACAGTAGATGTTTTGAGTGGATAAAGAAATCGTAGGAAAGTACAGTCATGATAAAATTGAAAGACACCACTAAAGTTTTATATAGCATGCTGCTATAATTTTTGTTTACATTTATGTGGACACAAAATGAAATAGAAACAGACTTTTTTAAAAGATTTTAGATTCTGTCCATTCAAGTGTGAGAGGTAAGGGGATTTATTTTAATGGCCCTAGGTAAAAGTTGATGGTTCTCATATCAATGTACAGTAATATACCCTATGAGCTTGTAAAATCTCAAGTCCCTTGGCCACAGCTTCAAGTAGCTTTCAGTCACCAATGTATTTAGCGAATACACCCATGTTTTTTTGGGTATGATATATGATACCCAGGATCACACAAGCCAGGTCACTTCATGTCAATGTATGTAAAAGATAAAACCCACTGAACTGGTTCCTTGGTAGATGAGCTTATTGTAAATCATAGTGATAGCTAGCCATATCGCCTGCTATAAGATCAAAGTAGGACTTTAAAGAGGACATAATGGCATGAAAAAAATGACATAATGAAAAGCACCATTACTGAAATCACTTCCAGAGTTGAAAACAATTGGATGTTTACATTATAACAAGAAGAGTTGGGGTGAGGTGGCATTTCTGGAACAGAAAAAGCAAGGTTGGTTTTTACATCCCTGACAGAATTTACAGGGTCCTATCTAGACCAGTTGCGACACAATTCAAAAGCCATTCTAGACCGGGTCAGGCATTGTTGTTTTTTTTATTACTTTAGGCTTGATAGTAAGATATTGATCTGGCCAAGTGAAAGAGGATTAGCTGGGATTAACACATATACAATAGCAATGGGTCTGATCTGAGCTGATGACAACATGCTTTTCAAGGTTGATAAATGCTGGCCAGTAATGTCAGCATATTTGCTTCCAGAAATTGCATAAACTGCACCTCCAACCCCCCCCCCCCAGGAACTCTTCCTGTTTTTTACAGAATTGTAAATGATAAACAGCATCCAAAATTGTTTCAAACTCGTGTGGAAGTGATTTCAGTAAGGAGTCCTTTTCTTTTTTTTTGTCATGCCATTATGTCCGCCGCCCCTTTATTTAAACCATAAATACCAAACTCACAACCTTATGGCGACGTGAAGAGATTTTTGAGGATACAAAATTTTTTCAATTTGCACTTTTGACCGGTAGTAGAACCCCTACTGAGAACCTTTTGAAGGTTTATTGGACAAACAAGTAAAATTAAGAGAAAACCAATCGTATGTTTGTAAACTTGTCTGCCTGTGTCATAATTTCCCATAGAAGAGCATGCTTTCATTTTGTATGCATGACAGAAAATGAACAAAATCATCATCTCAAGATCTTATAACATAGACGGCGCGTATTCAGCTTATTCACTTCAGGTATGATCTAAGACATTGTTAAGCATTCCCAAATATGCAAAAACCAGGTTCAAAAATTTGGGCGCCTTTTTCTGGAAATGTTCTCCCCTATGTCTCTTTAAAGGAAATATGTCAAGGATTTTTGTCAAGACTCAGTGTGACTTACATTCCTAGAAATATATGTACATCACAAATTCCCGAAAAATAATACAATTTGATTTGTAAAATTAACAAAATAGAGGCATTTTATTTTTGCTTTTGTTGACATACGAGAGAGCAAGAAAACCGGCGCGGATTTTTCGCACACGGCTTTCATTGATCAAAATCGCCCAATTGCTCTCTCGTGACGTCAAAGTGAGACCAAAAAATTCGTGTTGACTCGAATGTTATTGGACATGTAATTTGATGCGATTAATGAAAGGAATAATAAACTAGAAAAATAAGTTAAGAAGACATATTTTGTTCATTTTGTGCTGTTTTAATATTATTAAGTGGCAACCTGCCCGATAGGATGAGTCACAACGACGTTAAATTAGTGGTATGCGTCTCACTTTGACGTCACCAGTTGTCTGCGATGTGGATTGTCGGAATCGTTTTCGAGTAAGCTATTGGGCGAAATTAAAGGGCAAAATACTCAACAAAGTGGACATTTTCAACTTATTTGATTTATATGTAATCTTAATCGTTACTTAAGCTTTCCAACCCATACCAAATTTTCCAATATTCAGAATCAGACCATATTTCCTGTAATGAGAGTTTTCAGAAACAATCCGGCAATTTCCATTCAAATTTCACACAAAATAGGTTTCAGCAAAAATATACCCAAAATTTTTTTTTTTTTTTAAATTTGCAATTTTGCACATAAAATAAACATTCCAAAGAAGATAGGAGACATAAGAGGCTAAAGACATCCATGATATTTGTAGGATAATTTAATCAACAAATGTGTCTATTAGTATGCATGAATATCATAGACTCCGACTCATTGATATTAAAAACCCCACAAAGTTACAGATCGGTCAAACAATGTGTATGCCATGGGAATCATGCTCCAGCTTGTGTTTTCTTGTGTTAATGCCAATTCCATCATCTGCCCTGAATAAATGTCGCCAGAGCTAAGTTTCTCTATAATGATCATCTGTTACCCTAAAGGCACTGATTTGGTTAAATCATGGTCAGGTGAGGGCTAAAATATAACAAGCCTTTACATGAGAAGTAATGATGAAATTTTTGTTCTTGATCATGTAAAATTTCAACACTTCAGTGTCATAATTTTTTGATACAAATATTTGGTGCATAATTGACCATTATTAAATTAGACTCACTGTACATTCAAGATTGAACTGGAATGGGTGAAAAACAGGTTGTCTCATGTACAGGCCCCAGAACCAAGATTTTTTAAGGGTGCATAATGAGGCTTTTTTTCCCCCAAAAAAAGCAAAAGGGGGATTGAATTTGGCAAAAAAAAACTGCGACTTTGTACCAGACTGTTAACCCTTTTTTGGACCAAAAAGAATAAAACCCTAATTTGGCTCGCTACGTTCGCAAGATATATTCGTAAGGCCTTTTAAAGCCTTGCTAGGGGAGTTTTTTTTTGGGGCGGGCCTTGGGGAATTGGACGGCATCCTCCCCACCATCCCATCCAGGTTTACAGGCTGCTCATGGAACTGATATATTTCTGACTCAGGCTATAGAAAAACTCGTAGAGAATATTAAACCACAATTTTTGGGAATTTTTGCCAAAATAAATGTTTTACCTAGATGTCTTAAAGCTTTTTTTTAGGCTACAATACTTTGGATGAGAATTTTGCACATGTACTAATGGATGCAACAAGAGATTTCAAGCTCATCAAAAAAATTTTGTGATATGTAGTGAATCATATAGAGTAGACACTCAAAGTTTCCCTACCTTTTATTTGGCGTACGGAAATAAATAATTAAAATGAACACAAAATATGATTTTTTTTGTATGCTTACACTTCAGTATAGAAAACATAGGCTGAATTTCGGATGTGCTCATTTCAATATATTCAAAATGTCACTAATTTTTGTTCAAAGAAACATTCTCAGCTTAATCCTTTCATGGGGATATTGTTTTATTGAAAGCTTTACACCGTGCAAAAATCAGAATTTCACTTTGTCGGGACACTGTTATTTGAAATCTCTCGTGACACCTTTAAATGAAGAAAGCGAACAAATGTATAGATATTGGACAGTCTTGTTGTATTAGCCATTTCCTGGACCTGTGACTAGGCATTTCCTGGCTTTGCACACCAAGAATTTTAGTGGTAAAGTGCCTCTGGCCTGTTGCAGCCAGCACAATTTTGGGGGCAGACCAGATAGGGTTAGTTTCTTTGAAAAACAGTCTAGAGGTGAGACATTATGTCTATAAATCAAGGGCAGGTTCCGCCAAGATTGCCTGCTACGGCCCCCCCTAGCTCTTAGCAATGGTTCAGCTTCATCTCACTAAAAATTGAAAACCAACTGCACAGCAAATCTGGGCTGGAAGTATAGCCTGAAGTCCAGGGTAATTATGAAGGTCATCACCATTTCTTTTCGACCCACTTCAGCTTTCTCTGAGCACATCTCTAATTCCTGTTTCTACATTGCATTGACAAGTTATTTCCTCAAAATTGGACCCACAAAACATGAATTAATGAAAATACATCATGCCAGTCATCACTGCTAAGAACAGGCTGCTGTACCTGTCACAGTTGTGAATGATAGGCCTCATATGACTTGATTTGACCTTGATATGTGACCTTGGACGCCAAACAGAGGGGTTGAGTGTAATCTCCATAAACCAAATTTGCCGTTCCGATTGACTTCAACTTTCAATTGAGGTCAATTTACCTTTCAGCCTATTTTACAACTTGAACATCGGATGACCTTTGACCTTGGGATGTAATGTTTGACACCTCATCAACAAATGAGGGATCCATGTCACCTAGACTCATGTTGCGTCTCAATCATTGTAGTATGCGGATATCAGGCCAAATGATAACCCTACATTCAGAATACATCAACAACAGACTAAACAGTGGGACAAATGTGATCACCCGTGTCTTCCTGCCTTTTAATTAAGGCAGGCCAACACAAAAACTGCCATACTATTTGAGAAAAATTATTATCTTATGTCCAGCTCCAGTGAGGGCGGCCAAGAACATCCCAATTTCAGACGTCGACGTCGCCATTGGTTTAAACACGTAATAAAGCGAAATCTTGGCGAAAAAATTCTGAATTTTTTATATGTGGTCAAGAATATTTTATTCCAAAACCGTGGAGTTGAAGAATCAACTCCACTGGAAGGGTTATTTCTGTGAATTTTTTGTATTAATAACGAAACGAGGACTGAGGTGTATGTAGGTCATGGAACGAAACACCCAATGACCGACCCACATTCAAAGACCTCAATTGGTTTTGGTTTGGACTCTGTATTGCTGTAATCTTTTTTTGACATTTTGTGACTTGCATAATTGAATGGGCTTGCACGCCCCACCGACCTGTCAGCGTCGAAGTACGAAGTAGACAACATGGGGTATACATTCAGCGAACACTTAGCAAAGCATAAGCACACTGCAACTAAAGGGCGCATGAGTATAAGCGCCGCTGTTGTCACTTCATATCAAACCCAGCCATTAGACAAATAGACATGTAGGTGCATATTCTACCCGATATTCTAGGTCATGTTTATCTTGCCATATCTCATGAGGCTTAATTATGTACAAACTCGTGGAAAAACTCATCATGCAATATGCTAGAGTTTTGTATATCCTGTTTCAAGTTGCTTCCCAGGTCAAAATTCCAGTTAATCCCAGTGAAAGTTTTAAAGGAAATGCCCAGCCTAACAATCGGACGTGTCTGAACGCTTCTTCTAAAACGTTCCAAGTGGTTCTTTAGGACGTTTTGAAAACGTTTTTTGGACGTTTTTTGTGGAAGGTTAGACATCCATAAAACGTTTTATGGGACGTTTTAACACTTTTAGCGATAAAACCAATTTAAAAAAACCTTTTTAAAACGTTCTAAAAAAGTTATGAGAAAGTCAAAGACATTGGTATTAATGCTAATTAAACGCTAATAAAGAAAAAGCAGTAAAGCTAATATATCGGAGCGGTATATTGCAACGAAATCTCATAAGCATATGACACAAGTTCATTTGACAGACACAAAATTACTCACTTACCGTGTAATGGGAATTGAACCTGGGACCTTCGCGTGGAAGACCAACCACTTAACCACTACACCAGCTAGACGGACTCCTAATATGAAGGGTAATTTCGATTTATTAGGCTGGACAGTAACAGAGAGCGGGGATTTTTTTTTTCAAGGTGAGCGACCCTATTAAGTAAACCCATTTCATTACCCACTGAAATTATACACCATCTGTGCTGACAGAATTAAATGCACGTGATAAAATAATGCCATGCTTAAAAATAAAACAAAATAGACTATATGAAACGTTATTGGATTTCGTTTTTTATATGTTGGTTTTTTGTAGTATTTTGCAAACGTTATAGGACATTGTAATAATTGGTAGAAGAGTCATCCAGATATTAAACTGTTACCCATAACGTTATAATGTGACATGGGACGTTGTAAAAACGTTTAAAAGGTCTGATAGACGAAGATGTAATAACGAATGGGAAAAACCTTGCCAAAAACGTTTTAAAACGTTTTTACAAGGTCTTATATACGAAGACGTAAGAGACGAATCCAGAACCTAGCAAAAAACGATTTATAACGTTGTTACAAGCCTTGATTAGACAAAATCGAAAAATGGACCATCCAGAACCTAGCCAAAACGTTTTAAAAACGTATTAATCAGGTCTTATAGACGAGGATGAAATAGATGAAGAGAAAACACTTGCCAAAACGTTTTAAAAAGTCTTTCAAGGTCTTATAAGGAAAACGTAATAGACGCATCTAGAACCTAACCAAAAACGTTTTAAAAACGTTTTGTGTTTGCTGGGATATACGTCTTGTAAAAAAAAACGCTTTGTAAACGTTTTTGGGAGTCGTCATAGTGAGAATGTGCTTAATTTGCAGCAAATGTTTAGTCAAAAACTTCGACGTCTGTAAACGTTTTTAAACGTTTATTATTAAAGACAAAGACGTAGCGGACCTAATAAAAACGTTTGTTTTTTTGAAAGGCGGTATTAAAGGACGAAGCGGAACTAATAAAAACGTTTTGTAAACGTGTATTAAAGACGAAGACGTAGGGGACCTAATAAAACGTTAGTGAACGTTCTGTAAAAACGTTTTGGGTTTGCTGGGTGGGTACCTAAAATACCTTGTTGAAAAATGGTTCCATTTCATCACCGATCAAAGTTTTAACTGGATTTAACTGGATATTAAACTGGGATCAACGGGATTTCAACTGATTGAAACAGTCGTGACACGTTCCCAGGGACTTTGGGCTATTCTAGCCCGATTCGCGTCAGTGGTTCAATTGTTTTAGCCGCAGTGAAGTGAACCATTACAAAGCTAGCAAGACAGCCAATCTGACTGCAGTCTGCCCTAGGATTTCAGCCAGAGTGTCTAGCCTCGAGCCGTTTATCAATGAAAACTGCCAAACAGATATCAGACTCACCTGCGCACCAAATGTGCCGACGGTGACGGGAGGTCAGTAATTGCCAATCTTATCCCTAAAGTCCATGGTGTGTGAGCCCCATGAATTTGCCTAGCACAGGTGAAGGAAAAGGGTTAAACTAGGATTAACTGGGAAATTTTAAAACAAATTTTCTGCAGCCCAATCGCAACATGTATATTACTGAATTTGCAATCACAACTGCCTCACGCCTCCTTCTCTCTGCAACGTTTTGATATGATATTACTCTCTTTGTGAACCTCCAGTTTTTTTGACCTGAAAAAGCACTTTTGGGCATACGTGACATTTAAAGCGGTCTGTGTGAACAACCATAGACTGTTAACCCACACTCTGGGGGAAAGGCTTTTTTGCAAACTGGACATGAAAATGGTTTATCAGAGTTGGGTTGAAGGCATTCTCTCTGTGTGGTGACTTTTATATGTTGCGAATTGGCTGGATTGGATGCTTATGTGATATCTCCCCAGAATGAACACTTCTACGGTTTCTCTCCAGTATGCAGGCGTCTGTGGCTCTTCAGGCCACCATCCTGGGTGAACCTCATAACACAAGTTTCACATTTATATGGCTTCAATCCTAAATGTGTATAACATGCTTGGTTAAATTGCTTTGAATCTACAAAAGCCTTGCACATAGTCACATTTATATGGTTTTATACCTTGATGAATCCTTAAGTGTTCTGTCAGATTGCTTTTGTGATTGAAACCTTTGTGCAAAAATTGCATCTGTGGGTTTAATTCCAAGGTGAATCCCTTTCATGAGATCAAGATGACGTTTATTCGTAAACTGTTTCACAATAGTACAAGCAAAGTATTTTAATTTTGCTTCCGTACCTTGCAGTTACAAGCGTTTGTTATTTTGTAAGCTGGATATTTCAGTGACAAATTTCATGCATCATCCAAACAGTTCTTCCTCCCAAACGGTTTCCCGCGAACTGCACTTGAACTGCTGTTTTTTCAGAGTGCTTCGTTATGTGTAGTGA
Organism: Ophioderma brevispina; assembly: GCA_023653785.1. Taxonomy (NCBI): domain Eukaryota; kingdom Metazoa; phylum Echinodermata; class Ophiuroidea; order Amphilepidida; family Ophiodermatidae; genus Ophioderma; species Ophioderma brevispina. The sequence goes on from JAMKCH010015698.1 coordinate 62,336, forward strand.
TCAACTGGACTTTATGGGCAAAGGATTTTCTTACAGATCTTGCACTCGATTGAGGTTTATACCCTGTGTGGATTCTCTCATGGAAAAATTAAAATAAAGCTCCATTGCAAACTCCTTCAAACAGTATTTACATCGGTATGCATCTTTGTTAGGGCTTATGAGTTTATCCTGGTGTCCTTCTCTTCTTACTTGCAAAAGTATATGTCTTTCTTGCAAAAACACTGCATTCTAAACTTTTTGAGCTTTTCTATTATAGTTTACATTCACGCTTTATTACTTTCTTCTTTGCACCAGTTATGTTACTTTCTGGCAAAACACTGCTTTCTTGGAAACTTTTTTAGCTTTCTTACTATTGTTTACATCCCTTTTTTAAAATTTTCTCTTGCCCAGTATATGTTACTTTTCTTGGCAAAACATGCATTTTGAACTTTTTAGCTTTTATTCTATTTTGCATCACCCTTTTTTAAACTTTTCTTTCTTGCACCAGTATATGTACTTTCTTGGGCAAAACAATGCTTTCTGAACTTTTTAGCTTTCTTATATTGTCACATCACCTTCTTATTACTTTTCTTTTCAGCACAGTTAGGTTATTTTTGTGGCAAAAACACTGCATTCTGAACTTTTTGAGGCTTCTTATTATGGTTTACATGTACATCAACGCTTTATACTTCTTTTCTCTTGCACCAGTATAGGTTACATTTCTGGTGAAAACACTGCATCTTGAACCTGTGAGCTTCTATATTGTTCACATCACCCTTTGTATACTTTTCTTTCAGCACCAGTATATGTTACTTTTTGTGCAAAACACGGCATTCTTGAACTTTGTTAGCTCTTCTACTATTGTTACATCAATCTGTTTATATTTTTCTTCTTGCACAAGATATGTTACTTTTCGGTTAAAAAACTGCATTCTTGAAATTTTTTAGCTTCGTCACTATTGTCTACATCACCCTTGGATTGTTCTTCTTGGCCAGAGGCCATTTTCTTGTTCTTAAAATTCTCTTAAACAAGATTGATGCTACTTTCTTCTGATTTATGAGTTGATGAACTTTCCACTTCTGATGTTCTGGCACTTTTTCTCAGTGAGATGGTGCAGAAACCATTATGTTTCATAGAGTGAATCTTGTAGAGGTCAAAATGTGCATTTAAGATTGGTACACTCGAGCAGATAAATGAGTTTCAAGCTTTCCATCAGTGTGTATATGGACATCATGTTATGTACAAATAATAAAAATAAGAACAAAATCCATTCATTTTATAAAGGGTGAGTAAAAAAAAAAACTTGGACCGTGATTGTGTCGCCATTTGAATTTTAATAATATATATCTAACATATGTGTATAGCGGAAAGCTTATTTCATTATCATTTAATTTGCCTGCAAAGATCATTCCAATCGGTTACGTATGGGCCGAGCTACAGTCTTTCGAATAAATAATGAATATGCATGAAATAAATAGACTTGATTTTCTTCTGGGACAATGATTTCATTCGCTGAACGCCGGTCATTTCAATGTGAATCCGGGGACAGAGCAGAAAAAGAAAACTGACTACATGATTCAAACCACTGAGCTCGATCTATACGTAACCGATGTGTGAATGATCTTGCAGGTAAATAAAGATAATAAACCAAGCTTTCAGATGATACAAAATATGTTAATTATGTTATTAAAAAGTCAAAAATGGCGGACAACAATCAGGGTCAAGTTTTTTTTGAATCAACCTTCTATAATTGACAACTTAGCCAACCCAGTAGGCTTTCAGGATGCTTGTGATGTCACATGTTTCAGTCTTATTTTTACACAAAAGCATTTTTAAAAAAAATCTTCATGGCACACTATTCTGACCACTGATTTGGATGTATTTATTCCACTACCTAAATCCTGTGCAAAATTTTACCAAATTTAATTTTGGCAAATATGATTTTTCTCAAATCTAGTTTTACAAAGATATTCGAATGGTCAACATACAATATTCATGATCTGTTATAGTGGTTATTGCCCATTGGTAAAAATTCCTGAATGGATTTTGATATTTTTAACAGGGGTTAAAGATCTTGACATGTACTTTACCGGTATCAAAATTGTGTCACAATGCTTGAAATTGTTGAAAAGTAAAAGACAGTTGATTTGTAATGTGGTCAAACACCTGTGCTCTATGCAGCTATTTTAAGGCAAAATCAACACATTGAGAGAAACCAAACACAACGTAGTAGTTTTGGGAGGTCAGATCTTAATTATAGGCGGAGGAAAGCACTCAAGGAAGAAGCCTGCAAATGTGAGTATAGATTGAAACACCAAATCACATAAAGCTTGGGGATGGGGAAACCGACTTGATTGTATAGGTTGGAAGAATGTGCGCTTTGCTCCAACTACTCTCAATTATATGGTAGTGGTTGAACCCCTCGTATCACCTGCTTTGGTGTTTTCACCCTCTATCGCGGTCCGAGTTAAGTCGTTCCACGATGTCCCTGTCCCTCACTCAACATGGGGGGTGGTATAACCATGGAGTTCTAATTTCACGAAAAGGGGTATATTTTTTGCTGTCGTCGCGGACCGTGAAATCACGAAAAAAGGGTATTTGATTCATCCGTTTCCGCAATTTTTAAATAAGGGTGTTTCAGCCATTGGTCGTGGTCGACTACAATCTTTTAAAGGATCATTTTTACATAGCTTCACGGATGTTGTATCTTATTGCATTTTCATTTAAAATCATTGTTTTTGTGTACAGGTCTTTTATTATCCAAATTAAAGACACAGATCATTTCTGGAGTACATCATACACAAGTAATGTAATTGGGTGTCTGGAAATCTTGTCATTGAAAACCTTGAAATGGGGGTATTTATAACCCTATTTTTGTCATATGATTTTGCAAAAAAGGGGGTAAAATCAATGAGAATCATTGAAGGGGGGTTTTTGAAAAAAATGAAGAACTCTCAGGGATACCCTTTTTATGTTGAGTTGAGGGACGGGCCACGATGTAGTCGTATCACAGTCCGTCATAGCTAATGTATGCAATGAACTAAATATCTCCAGAAAACGAGGGGTTCTTATGGAGATTTTTTCATCAAAGGAGCCGTTAACTATGTTTTGTTTTTGAATATTATCGTTCATGGGTCTGACCTTAGAACCTAGCAAAAAATTGAACTTTTTGTAGGTACTTCGGTGCTCGAACAAGACACCGAAAAGTGACATGCAATCGCTACGAGGCTCATCCCTTTTTCCCCCAATGCCTTTCAGTATTATTCCAGTCTTGAGAATTTTCAAACGCTGGTTTCAATTTACTCCATTTTTTTTTCAATTTAGAATAGGATTACGGACTACCGGACCGCCGGAGTCACCCTCTGTATGAGTTGACTTTGACCTTTGACCTTGATATGTGACCGTCTACCCTACATGGCATGTGCACCTATAACCTAGAGTTTAGGCTTGTGCACCAGGTTTAAGGTTTCCCATGCCTATTGCAATGCCAATTTAAAAAAAAAGTAACTGAACTTTACAGCACATGTGGAAAATGTTAACACAG
>JAMKCH010015699.1:0-25159 GCA_023653785.1 Ophioderma brevispina
TAATTATCAAATATAAAAACACCTATCAGAGATCAGAGAACAAGATTGGAATGTAACACAATTAATGTCTCTAAAAAACAAAAAACAAACAAAAACACAAAACGACAAAACCCCATGTAACTGAGCTTTCACAAAACAAAAACTTCATCCAGCTCATTGATAGCGGTAAGTTCCCGCTAATTATGCGCGCAACGTCTGTTACCGAGCGCAACAGTCCTAACGCAGTACTTGTGATTATTCATGAGCCCCAGAGCGCTCCCCTATTCGAAACGTATTTTTTTCAGTCGTCACCAAGCACCCTCGCGAGGGGGCCGTGCTATATTTTGACCACGAAGGTATTCAGTCTAGTGTGGAGTCACAGATATAGAAAAGGAGGTCCCGGTCTGCCTATACCGGCCTGTACAAAAATCTTTGTTACCACAATCGCGCTATTGGGGGTATTCGTGTTTTTACTAGCACACGCGAAAAGAACGACGATATCTGTGCGTAATACCGTGAAGCGTCTCATCGAACGCAACCGCAGTGGGTGCGTAGATTTTGCATGGCACAAAGATCGAAAGGTGCTCGCGGTGTCAAAATCCCTTCCGATCACATTTGTAAATGTTATAGAGTGGGCGTGTTTTGGAACATAAAATAATTTCCCTCTTGTAATTTTTAAGTAGTCGTTATGTTGTTGGTGGTAATTATTGGTAAAAACAATTATGAGGACAAAATGTTTTCCTCCCTCACATTTCACCAAAAACATCCGATTACAATTTTTGAAATGCAATCGGTCCGGTGGTTTGAATAGTGTAAGGCAAAATTGGAATTAAATTGGTCGTGTTCGACCACATTGGAAGACGTGCTGATAACAAATCTCATTTTGATGGAGTAAGTGTAGAGTAAGTGTGTGTGTGTGGTGTTGGGGGGGGGGGGTTGTTGTCGATCGGGTCACCCACCTTTATCAATGAACATGGAGCTCAAAGTTCATGTGTATCTATAGCCCCCTTTGCCACAGAGCTTTTAAAGAATTTCCCCAGTCTGCTTTTCACCAGAACAGCATATTATTACCATATGCATAACTTCCATTTAAGAGCACATCGGACATATAATTTTGAAAATAAATGGCTGACTATACGGTTTTAAACCAGCTATCTACTTCCCCGTACAAACGGAAAATTTACGGTATTTCCGTATCCAATCATTTTTGTTTTTTATTAGTTATACAGAATAAAACGGCTGTTGACAAAATCGTTTTGTCTTGATTTGGTGAGTGTCACGGGCTGTTAAAAGCTTCTATGTAATTTGAAATAATATTAGTACAATTCAGCAATTCACCTAACTTCAATAAATGATTTTTTATCATGAAGGCCTTATTATTTTAAAAGACACTCATTACTTAGACGGTCTACTAACAGTGTAAATTCCCCTGAAATTTACCGTCACATAGTAGAAACAGGCTATAGATATCGTATTTTGTGGGTATTTGGAATCAGCCAAGTGTATCAATTTACGGTGTTAAAATTTTCAGGCCCATTATGCTACATTTAAAACTGTCGCTCTTAATTCTTTTTTAAATAATGTCAATTCAATATACTATTGTGAATTACTAATACATTTACAGCAAAAATTTAAATTTCACGGTATTATACAGTAATCCATTCTGTCAACAAAACACGGTAATCGGTTAATGCAAATTTACAGGTTTTTGACCTTGTTTTGATTGTAGATTTTACAACAAACTGTAAATTTTACAGGGTAACACAATTACAAACGTTCTACATAAGTGGGCGTCAGTGTTTTGTTTTTAATTCTAACACGTGTTTTTATGATTTAATTCTTTTTTACAATAGGCTCTATACTGACGTCTTGTACCGTATTGGTTGTTTCAACAGGCATGTTTCGCTAAAATATCCGGTCCCTTGGTCTATACTTGATGACTCAACTTGCCGAGTTTTTTGTGCTTTACAACTTTATAGAGGATTGCTAACATAACTTAGTGTTGTACTTTTTTTCTTCATAGGCACTTTCCCTATCCAAACGTAAATTAGCTTTGGCCCGACTCTAGACAAGAAAAGACCGTCTGATTATGTGAAAAGCAAGTCAACGACCCAGACTGAAGCCGGGTCCGGCCTTGCACAATCACAGCTTCTCTACAGCGTGCACTCTATATTCTTTGAGTTTGATATAAATAAAAAATCGATGCGTTTTTGTCGACATTCAAAATACAAAGGCGCTCAGCATCAATGAAACGGGTGAAAAATAATGTAACGAACGTATGCGAGTGCGTACCACAGACACGATTTTGCAAGTTACGCTGAAGACGCTGCCACAGATACGCTAACGAAATATCCGAGATGCGTAAAAAAATGCTTTGCGACCATTTGACGAATACCCCCAATGCGCGTCCATGCCGGACAAACAATGGCGGCCAGACCGGGCGCCTCCTTTTCTATATCTGTGTGTGGAGTACCACACTCGTGATTGCAGTGTTCTATAACACAACATACGATTCGTGGAATGTGTCGAGCATATTATAAGGCACTACGAACCTCTGCGAACATTTAAATCTTGCAACAGAAGAACGCGTGGCCCCATAAGATTACTACAAATTACAAAAAAACTAGTATGGGACGCCGTGCGTAGCCTAGAACACCTGTAAACCGCGAGTGTGTACCTTCACACTTGCGAACTTGTGCGTACCCTAGAATACTTTCAAACTAAACTCGCGCGCAATACTTTTTGAACACATGCGAAACAGCATGCTTAACCGAAAACACATTAACACTAAGTTTTATAAAACAAATTACACCTTGAAAACCCTTTTAAAAATTATATCTAGTAATAATTATTTTTAGTATAGAAAATAATTCTAGAAAAAAATGTAGAAAAAATAGACAAACAAGGTTATGCCCTGAATGGTAACACCCAGTAAGCCTACTTAGGCTTAGTTTCTTTGCCTGGCCGGTGTATTTCAGTTATTGTCTACTATCCCTGTTTCTTTCATGAAGTGTCCTTTGGCTGACCTGTTTTTCATTTACAAAGTATTACCTGACTCTTTTCATTTCTTTTTTAGCTGACCAGTTTTCATTTACCCACAACGTGTATTCATTCACCTGACCTGTTTTCACTTACCTGATCTATCTTCATTTACATGACCATGTATTCATTACCTGACCCTGTCTTACTTCAGTACATTTTTTTTACTACCCGAGGCTTTCGAACCCAATTTGTTGTTTTTTATCCTCTGAATCATTTTTTCATCTACCATAGCGCATTTTATCCTCCTATTGCTATCTCACACATTTTTGCATTTTAAGCATTTATTGTACCCTTTTTGAACCAATCGGGCGCCCATATTTGTTGAAAATTATGAATCCACAAAGGACATACCGACCTGTCCGCAAGCCGAGAGAACCACAACTACAGTCTCGAATCATCAATGATCCCGCGTTAGGACACGAATTGCTCTATTTGGGTTATTGGCGATTTCCAAACGGTAATTTTTGGAACTGCTACGTGCATTTACTACGCTGCCCTGTGCTCAATTGACATTGACATTATTCAAAATTAACTCTTCGAACCTTCGTTCTAAAGAATCTTAGTGAAAAATTAAATCGACTCAAATCCGTCCCTCGCTGCCAAACAGTGCAATTTCAATAACGGTCATTTGATGTTAATATTTGGTAACAGTTCTAGCCTTTTATTTCTTATGTTTTTTTTTTCTTTTCTCCATAGGTAGGTTTTTGGTGTAAGATAGCAAAATTCTGTTATTTTTTTTTTTTTCGTTTCTCTACTCGCCCTCCCTCTCTTCCCCTCCCGCTTCTCCCCTCTCCCTCTCTCCAATCTATTCCCTCCCCTCCCCCCGCCTCTCCTCGCTCTCCTCTCCTCGCCTCTCCTCTCCTCTCCTCCGCCTCTCCTCTCCTATTTGAATATAGTACAACGTATACCAAAAAACAGCCGCGTGCATTATGCATAGCTATGCATGCATGAATGCCTTGACCTTTGAAGACAAACCTAAACTACAAACCGCAAAACAACAAAATCCCTGATCTTGCAATGTGATTTCAATTGGACAATCCATTGTGGATTTGCATGAACGTCGGAGGAGCGAACATGAATTGACAGGTAATGTCCCGATTGCGTTGCACAGGGTCTGACGAAACTTTCCTTACAGATTCCAACAGTCTCGGTTTGGGTATGGGTGGCCCATTGATTCAAAAGGTGTCAGCGCAGTATTAAAAATGACCGATGTCCAAGGTCCAGGGAAGCCCCGTGATCTCTGATTTTTTTAGGATTTAGTTTTGATTTGTTTTGTATATACCTTGGATCATGTGTTGGTGAGTGCGACTGTTTAAAAATTCAATTCCAAATAAATAAAGAAATATCTATAGATTTTGCATGCATTTTCAGCAATACACTGGTAGAATTTAGGATCACCCACACTGCTGTTTTTGATCAGGGAGATATTTCCTACGGGGGGGGGACTCAGTGCAAAAGGGTAGGTAGCCTGCATATGTGCCACCAACCATATGCACATCGGCTTTTACCGAGAATCGCATGCTACTCTTCGCTACTCTCCTAACTACTCTCCTTAACTACATTTAAATTCACTTTATAAAACACATCACGGAGCGGGACCCCTGCCTTGTTTTTAAGGGGAAATTCCCCCAGAGCTAACAGAGTTTACCCTCCTTTTTTTGGCGGTGATCGTCAGATTTTTCCTGGCGGGACGTAGGGATATAGATGGGATCGTTTTCGAGGTCATTGCTATAACTATAAGGGTTTTGTGCATTTTGCCAAGAAGGCTGATTCTTTTTTCAATTTTCTGTTTTTTTCTAAACATACAGATGTGACATGCTTGGCGTGCATTTTGGTTTACGCAAGATTGCAAAACCCTCGTCTACCGGAGCCTTTTTTTGTACAAAACTCCCGAAGGGGGGGGGGGGTGGTACCACCCTCCCCCCCCTGTGATTTCGTTTACTGAACACCCGATTCCTGTAAAATTTTGGTACCAGGATAGCTTATAGTTTCTTCGTTCCATGGGTACCAAAATAAGTACTAACATCCCCGTTATGAACGTCACCATACGTCATATGTTGATGAACGTACGAAAAGACTGATATAGGGTGAAAATTGATATTTTCGCAATTTTACTGAATCAAAAACACCCCTTTATATCTCTACATGATGTCATTATCATAAACTAGCTAGTCAATTTCCCATCAAGTAGAGTCCAAACCCGCATAAAATCTTATTTTCTAAGCTTTTTGGCGAAAAATTGAATTTTTCACTGTGTTTGGCAGGAATGGCAGTTTTGCTGACATGCGAAACTTCCTGCCGTCCATTGTGACGTAATGGCAGGCATGTTGGATCTCATTTTGGTTATCAATTGAAAGAGGGGACCATAGCTATACACTATCAAAATCAAGTGTTGATGAATGTTCCTGTGTTGTTTAGGCATGTTGGTACTTTCTCTTCCGGGGGTTGGGGGTGGTTACCACCCCCCTATATCGATCACTTTGGGTTCACCTTGTATCTTACCTCTACCCCGGTGGATTTTTTTTTTTTTCGATTTTTTAAAAGAGCGGAACATGGTCAATTGACAATTCCTATTACATAATGTTGTGCACCAAAAAAAGGGGGTTTTAGCAGCCGGGAAAAAACAAACCTGAAGGGGGGGGGGGTGGGTCAACCACCCCCCCCGCTTCGGTAGACGAGGGTTACGCCCCGAGGTATAATTTAATATAACAATGCAGTTTAGTGACATTTTAAAACCATTTTGGCACATTTTTTTTTGTTCTGTCACTTTAAAAGGATGTTGCCATTTTTATATTTTACTATTAATCCTTAAGAATTTGTTCGCCACTTAACCGTAACATGACCGGCTAGAGCGAGCCAGGGGAGGGGGGGGGGGGGGGGGTTGCACTAATTTGAAAAGTGACACGGGGATGTGTAAACCGTATCTAAAAAAGGGGGGGTGTCAATCGGTACCAGCAACAAAATTTTGTTGGAAATGAAAGTGGGTCATTGGATACGGGGAAGCCAAAATAAATGGAAAATGGGGATTATTTGTGGTCAGTTTGGTCAGGGGTTGACTGTTTTTTGTCTCACCATTCCATAATCGGACGACATATATGGGACTGTCCCTATTTTTTAGGAAAATTAACAATTCTTTTTACCTCTGTTGAGATAGATTCTTGAACACAAATTGCATAAAGCAAGCAATAAAATTTATTAAAGGCTCAATAAAATAACAAGACCAATTCTAGAACCCCTATACCCGGAAATACTATGGACCGGTAAAAAATAGATGTTCGTATCTGGAAAATCTCCAAAATCATGGAGTTTTCGCCATTCATGCCAGCAAAATTGGTATTTATTTGGCATTTATCTTCACATCCCTGACTTTTGTGACCTTTGGTTTTGTTTTCGTGATTTTCGTAAAGGTTCAACAAATTGGATCAAAACATAAACGTAACTCTAAAAGCCACTCTGACTTTATTTCTAACTCGAAAATGCATCGAACTCTAAAAGGAATTCGTAATCGAACCTAAAAGCAACTCCAACTCGAACCGCTCAAAAGCACTCGAACTCTAAAAGCAAGTCTAACTCGAACTCTAAAAACACTCGAACTCTAAAAGGCAACTCGAACTCTAAAAGCAACTCGAACTCTACTCGAACTCTAAAATATACCACGAACTCTAAAAGCAACTCGAACTCAAACTCGACTCTACTCGAACCTACACGCAACTCGAACTCGAACTCGAACTCGAACACTCTAACTCGAACATTAAAAAAAATATTACTCATATCCTTAATAAAAGTGGTGTCTTTTTTGTACCGAGGGGAGGGAGGGGTAACTCGAAAAATAAAGCACTATTTACTCAAGCTCCGCTCCTTACCACCAGTCGCTCAATTCTTGAAAATGACGGTGTCTAATTAATCACATCAAATCAGGGCTCGATGGCACAATTGCACGACCTGTTCACCGCTATCCACTCCCAGATGTACTGGCCCAGCGGTTGGTCCAATCCCTCCCGATCGGGTTCACAAGGCTTTTAGCCCAACTGTCTTTTGTAAGCATGACGATTCTTTATCGATACCTAAATCAACAAATAGATGACTTCGTTAAATGAAACAATATAAGTTAACATTTCCAAAAAATATGAAACTGATAAGTTAATCTAGCTTAATCTGTCAACTTATTTACTGACTACAATCGATATATTGATACACTCCAGAAAAGTGCAACTTAGAAAACTGTTTTGTCCCGTACATATGTGCCACCCTTAAGGTTCTACATGGAACCTTAAAATAGATAAAAGTCTTCTAGAAAAAAAAACAAAAAACCTCCCTTTGGTGTGTTCATGTTATTTTGAAAAAAAAAAAAATCAACCCCCGATCCTTTCAAAATAAAATTTCTTGCTTGATAGAAAGAAAGTTTAGAACCAATAAGATTATTAAAATTGGGCCCAGTCTGGTAATCAGGAGTTCATTGCGTGTCAGAGTGTGTGTAGTGTGTTTTCAATACATTATAAATAAGCAAACATTTGTTAATGTTTGTGCTTGTCACACACAATGTTTGATGTGTATTAAAGCAAATGGCATTTGAAATGTATTCAAACATCCAGTTTGTGACCCATTCAGGTACTCTGGAAAATGGGGGTCATTTTTTTTTTCCTTTCGCGTCATTATTGTTACGTGTTTAGGAGAGCCCTTACTCGAATGCTACAAACACAATTCGAAAATCACTTGTATCCTACTTGGCTAATATGACACATGTAGCTGATGTGTCATAAACGTTCATTGAATGATAATGTCCATAGGTCACATCGTACTAATGATATGCCAATGTAATTTCTAGGCCCTATCGCTACCTAATGTTGTATACCATGCTCAAAATTAATAATGTTAGTATTGTTTATGCTTAGAACTCACAGCATTTGTACATATGTATCTTCTCAGTGAATGCTGCGCCGATGGTATTTCTAGGCCACCACCATTTTATACAACGATGCTCAAATCATATCGTGATTCACCCTATAATTCACACCAAATATTTACATAAACATATCCTCATGATGTTTGTGCAATGTATCCTACCCACATGCTAATTTGAATACAGCGTCTAAAACCTGGTCGTTTTGGGCCAAACAAAGACTCTCTTGCGAAATTCGGGAAAAGTATTACTGGATATAAGGCCAACTAGTGGATCATGTTGATGTTGTATAATTTGGTGTAATCGAGTGTAGATACGTGTTCAGGATTTCACTGGCCAGTACACAGTTGACAAATAATATAATAATAATAATATAATATATTGGCTTTAATAGAGCGCCATTTCACAAGATCACAGCGCTTGTTGCCTATTCTTAATTACTTCTTCCATCAGGAAAATCGTCACAATCATTTCGCTTCACCTAGGTCGGCAGTCGGCCAAGCTCACAATCCTATTGCACTTAGTGGTAATATTTCCCATAACAGTTACCTGAATATCACTTGGGTGTCGACCGAAGCAAGCGAGGTAAAGTGCCTTGCCCAAGTTGCCCAACACATTGGGCCCAGCGGGGCTCGAACCCTGACTTCAAATCATGAGTCGGCCGTCATAATCCACTGGACCACATGTGCCCTCTACAAACCTTCTAATTCCCACAGTGCCCTCTACAAACCTCTATGCTTACACTCTGTGCTTGGAGGCAGACTTTTATAACCGAAACCTAAAACAAAACGTGCAAACTGATCCCAGGTGCGACACGCCTTGTGATTCCCTTGATTGGCAGACCTCGCTAGAAAGAAACAAGACAATAAAACCAAGAACCATCTATTGTCGGAAAAACACTAACTACAATGTGACAGTAAACAGAGTGACTTTCGGGAGAAACATGGAGATACGGGGCGCTTCTTATTAATGATATCTACCAACTATTTGAGGTAGTTTGTAAATCACAACGATAAGCCGGTCAACGTCTAGACTGGTACACCACCCGTTAACAAAGCCTCGTAAATAGGAAGACCGTTACCACAGAAACCCTTCAGGGATTCGTAGACTTCTGGTAGCAAAGATAATATAAAACAATCGCAGAAGGTGATTCAAAGATGCATCGAAAAAACAAACAAGGGTCCACTAAGGAAAGCTCGCAAGGTCATGGAATCCAAAAGCGGAAGGTAGATTCAGATCCTTTAAACAGAACGTTCCAAGGGTTGAGATAGAACATCTGAATGTGAATGCAGCTCGAGGTGACACGTTGTCATTAATCCTCGTCTACCTGAGCCATTTTTGTAACAAAACTCCCCCTGTGATTTTCGTTACTGAACACCCGATTCCTGTAAATTTGGTACCAAAATAAGTACCAACATCCCCATCACCATGACGTCATATGTTGAGGAAAATACGAAAATACTGAATATAGGGTGGAAAATTGATATTTCGCAATTTTAGCGACTCAAACACCTTATTAGAGCTCTAAAATGCTGTCATTATAATAAAAAAAAACGCATGAAAATCTGATTTTCCTTACCTTTTTGGCGAAAAATTGAATTTTTCACTGTGTGTGTCTATGAAAATAGGCAGTTTTGCTGACATGCGAACTTTATGACGTCATTGTGACGTAATGCTAGGCATGTTGGTACTCATTTTGGTATCAATGGAAAGAGGAGGACCATAGCTATCTATTGGTACCAAAATCAAGTATCTGTGATGTTCCTGTGTTGTGTTAGGCATGTTGGTACTTCTCTTCCGAAGGGGGACCACCCCCCCCCCATCCATCACTTTGGGATCACCCTGTATCTTACCTATACCCCGGTGGATGTTTGTTTTTGGATGAAATGTCAATTGACAATTGCATTAAATAATTTGGCACCAAAAAAGGGGGGTTTTAGCAAGCCGGGGAAAAAAACCTGAAGGGGGTAACCACCCCCTTCGGTAGACGAGGGTTAAGCTTATGACCTTCACTTTCATCTTAATTGCAGTTCATGCAGTTCTTCCACCTCTTGCAGACGAAGTTGCACAGATTCTTCATCCTCAAGCAATTCCTCATCTCAGTCCCAACATAGAAACTTTCTAAAATTGAAACATATAAACCAACATCTGATAAGAAAGCTCAAAGCTTCACCATCACGACTAATACTAGTGAATCAGAGACCCAGACCCTTCAGGTAATAGCCGAAAGTGACACCCAAACGCAAATTGTCACCATGGAAGCTGATACCCAAACTGCTGCAATTGATACCACAACAACAGAAACCCAGACAGAGATACCCAAACAGTTTTATCAGATGAACACGATGCTCAAATAATATCCGTGTATTCAGGCCTATAATTCACCAAATATTTACATAAATATTTCTCAATGATGTGTCAATGTATGCCAAGCCTACCACCTGTCTAATGTTGAATACACAATGCATACTCGAATAATGTCAGTGTATCCGAATCACCTGATGTTAGCATAAATACTACAATTAGTTCAACTAATTGGTTCAGATCGATTTCGTTGCAATTGGTGGCAGCGGTGGGATGCCTTTGCTGTTGAGATGGCTAGTACCAATAATGGTACTGGGATAAGCTTAAGATACGGACGAAATGTTATGTCGGGAATCACTTCAATTAAGAAATGCAAGTCCTGAAAAAAAGGACCACAGCATACTGACGAAGGGAGACACGCGATGATGACAAAACGAATAGAGAATCACGATCTTCAAGCGGAAATTCAGCTGAATTAACCCTGACCTTGAAATGGATCGACAGGTGGTTTTGTCCCAGGTTTCTGTACGACCGAGACGAGGGATCCGAACATGATAGAAAAACGACAAATGGTATAGAGACGATGGATGAGGACCTATTGGGAAATAGAATCACAGCTAAGCTTCTTCTTTATGAAGAGGAAACCAACCCCACGATGGTGCTGTTGGTGACGCGAGATTCTATGATGCCAGAGAAGAGTGAAAGGAACCAATTAGCGGGTTCAAACTTCAAACAGGCTAATAGCGGACCAGACATGCGCATGGGTCAAGCACAACCAATAGCAAATTCGGTTGTGAAACCCCCACCATATGATGGAAATTCCTCAAGGGCAGTCAAGGCAAGATTATTTCATCCAATTCGAGATGATTGCAGACTTGAATGGATATGGGACAAGAACAGTAGTGATCTCTCCTTAGCAGCAAACTAGGTGACTTAGATGCACTTAGACATAGACGCTATCCAGCTTTGCTGGGTATTATGAATTAAAGATTTGGCCCAGAAAACCAGATGGAGATGTTTCGGACTTTACTTCGTTAACGCTCCAGACAATCGGATGAATCGCTTCCCAATCTTGCACACGAGATAAGAAGGCTAGTCAAACTTGCGTAACGGAAGAGGCAATACTGGAAGATCTTGCAAAGAACCACTTCATTGATGCACTCCCTGAGTATGAGAGCAGATAGTATAAGCGTGACAACGAGTATATGCGCTGAAATCTGGCGAAATAATTTGCTTTTTTGTGACTATAACTAAGTCCTCCGGAAATGCGGAATTTTCAACTTTAATCCAGTAATACGTAAAGTAATCACGTGGAAATAGCAGGGGCTGAAGCCCTCCTTGGTCAGGGATATCTCCTGAAAATTGGACATTCTGGAACATGCATGCTCAGCTTATAACACGGGGTGTTATACACAAGGAATGGGTGCGAAATTATGGTGGCCACCACAAACTATATGGTGTTACCCGAAAAGTTTCGCAATGACGTCTAACGTAATAAACTACACGAAGATCTAGTGGCTGGTCATTTGGGCCAAGCAAAGACCCTCTTGCAAATTCGGGAAAAGTATTACTGGATATAGGCCAAAATAGTGATCATGGTGATGTTGAGAATTGGTGTAAGCGCGTGTACTCGTTTCAGGATTTTAAAAAAAACTGGCCAGTACATCGTTACAAACCTCTGTGCTTGGAGGCAGACTTTTATAACCGAAACCTAAAAAAAAACAGTGCATACATGATCCAGGTGCGACACGCCTTGTGATTCCCTTGATTGGCAGACCATCTGCTAGAAAGAAACAAGACAATAAAACCCAAGAACCTCTATTGTAAGGAAAAACACTAACTACAGAAGTGACAGTAACAGACGTTACTTGCTGGAGAAACATGGAGATACGGCACTTCTTATTAGACAACACCTACCAACGATTTCGGGGTAGTTGTAAATCAACAACGATAAGCCGTCAACGTCTAGACTGGTGACCACCCTTTTACAAAGCCTCGGAATAGGAAGACGTTACCAGCAGAAAACCCTTCCGGGATGCTTAGACGTCTGGGAGCAAAGATAAGACAAAACAATCTCAGAAGGTGATTCAAAAGATGCATCGAAAAACAAACAAGGGTCCACTAAGGAAAGCTCGCAAGGTCATGGAATCCAAAAGCGCAAGGTAGATTCAGATCCTTTAAACAGAACGTTCCAAGGGTTGAGATAGAACATCTGAATGTGAATGCAGCTCGAGGTGATATTAAGCTTATGACCTTCACTTTGATCGTAATTGCAGTACATGCAGTTCTTCCACCTCTTGCAGACGAAGTTGCACAGATTCTTCATCCTCAAGCACGTCCTCATCTCAGTCTCAACATAAACTTTCTAAAATTGAAACATGCAAACCAACATCTGATAAAGGAAGCTCAAAGCTTCACCATCTCGACTAGTACTAGTGAATCAGAGACCCGCAAATTGTCACCATGGAAGCTGATACCCAAACTGCTGCATATACAACAGCAGAAACCCAGACCGAGATATCCAAACAGTTTTATGAATGAGCATATGGAGAAGTTTTTGCAAACTGCGCCCGCCAATTTGCCGCAAGTGGTCGACTATAATCTGGAGCTAGGAGCAAGGCCGGAGAAGAGCTTGCAAGAATGAGTGTGGGCATACAACATAGGCAGTCTCCACGGAGGGGCACTGAGGAGGAAGAAGACCCGGGAAGAACACCGAAGTGCTAGAAGAAGCCGGCAAAACGTAGCGTCATGTCCATCACTGAGTATACATTACAGTGGAACAAACTTAATGATCGGTTGTGTCAAATGTTCATGCTTATTTTAAATGCGTCAAACGTCTAAGTTCACTTTTGTGCACTCAGTTCATTATAAGGTACCAACTACCAGCTCTTTGTATGAACCACTTTGGAAGCTAAATGCAGGTAAACGTACTTTCCATAATGAGAGCAACCAAAATATGGAACAGTCTTCCGTCAATTATCTGCTGTAACTATAATGTAGTGATTCTATCTCAGCTTAAAACATCAACATTTGTAAATCCCACATAAACAATGATGTGCTTTATAAGCCTTTGTAGTTTAATTTATATTAATTTTGTATTTTTCATGTAGTTTTACCTGCATGCATTTTGTATTATTTTTTATTGTATTAATGTGTATACATGTAAAAGTTCATTAGATACAGCGCTTTTGTCACTGAAGGTGCTACCATGCCTAAAGAAAGTTTAAATAAAAATAAATAAATTGATGACAGGCAATATTTGAATGATCAATTAAGTTATAATTTGTGGTACAGTTGTGCATGTTTTTAATACAATCCTGCACAATCCTGCTTGTGACACACATATAACAAGAGTACGCTGTGGTATTCAGCCTGACAGACGTTAACCTTTGTATCATTACTATCTCTTTTGATTCTAAGGAGATTTTACGATCATGGCAGGTGTCCATAATGCGATTATAATTTACCATATATGCACGTCACTCATACAATACTTCTTTTTGTGTCGTCTGCAAGAATTGCAGAAGGCACACAGATTTAGTTTCATAATCACAAAGCCATACCTTTGTTCTGTTTACAGGAAAAAAATGTTCTCGAAACCATGCTTTTTACTATGAATTTTGGACCTGGCAACACTGTAAGTTTTACAACTTTGAAAAATTGACTTTTTGGGCCTATGTTTGCAAGAGAAAAATTAAACTTGCGCGCTGGTCTAGAATATTGACTTTCTGGTTGTGAATAAAACAGACCTTGCCCCAAACATATTTGATGAGAACAGCTTGGGGAAATATATCTTTCATAGGCGGGTGTTGCCAGAAAAAGAGGCATTTTGTGAAATGCCAATTTCTCTTATAGTGAAATTTGTGGACTTTAATTGGTAAAAATTGTTGTGTGAAGTTGCATTTCTGGTAATTGTCAATCATTTTGAATGTTTTTGATGAGATAATATCAGTTTAGTTGCTTGGCGGCTTATACAGTGTTGCCAGATGCTCAGTATTGTGTTACTTTTGTACACGTCCATTAAAGACACTATCAGTGATTTGAAAAATATTTGAAATTTGCAGGAATAGCTTCAAAGTGAAGGATAAGTCTGTAGAATTCTCATAAGTTACCTTTTCCAGCTGTAGAATTGACAGAAAAGGAAGAAAACGACAGTGTTCCAAGATACGATTCTTCATTCAATTACGTGCTGTAGTAAGTGTCCTTTTGGACAATAATGACTAAAATCTCCGATCCTGTCCTTATTAGGTTGCTTCTGGTCTTATCATTTGCAGGGTATGTTAGGATACCTGTACTTGTTACATACATGCAAAAATCTGATTTTTTATGATTTTTTCGATTTGCTGATTTAGCAAATCACTGATAGTGTCTTTAACTATAATCAGTACATTAAATGGTACGTTAATGTTGCATTCCTGTCCATATCATGTTCCTTTTGTATCTTTCTGAATATTTTAAAAGCAATCAAATATGTTTTGGGGAGAGATTTGATAGTGTTGCCAGATTCCAAATCTGTTATAATTCAGGCGGTATCAGGCCAACCTAACAGCAACAGAACTGCCATAAAACTTTCGGCTGTAACCCGCGTGCCTTAGTCTTATTCAAGACGAAACGGTAGGAGGGCGCTCTTACGCATAATCGAAAGTCACACACAGACTGACTAAAGGCTAGGACTGGTCACGAATATATTTAAATCTAAATGACCGTTATTAAAAATACACTTATTTGGAGCGAGGTTAATCACTACCCCGACGGATTTTTAAGTCAATATTTATCGTAAATTATCATGCTATATTATAAGATGTATTGAGCTAAGGTTCAAGAGGAGATGTGTAATGAATCTGAGACAGAGACTGCCAAAGCAAATGCACGTAGAAGTTCCCCAAGTTACCATTTGGAAATCACCAATGCCCAAATCGAGCAAGTCGTGTCTTACCCCCCTTGTATAATTTTGTGAAATATATATCGTTATATGTGTAACAGCTTGAATCAATATTAGAAAAAAGATTTTGTGGGGAAGCATTTAGTAGGGTCAAATATGGACGTCCCGTGACCCTTTTGCGGGGAACTACTTTTGAGAGTGGTTCTAGGGGCCTTTGAGGATGCTGATCACTTTAAGCCGAGTCCAACCTCACCAAATGGTGGGAACTCTCACTAGAGGGCGATTTTCAAAATGGAAGCCAAATGACCTAAAATGTACCACCTGCATTCTCTAAAATCCTTGGACTTATTTTTAAATCTAAGAAGACTTGTTAGCGGGACAAAACTTTTTTGGATTTGAAAATAAGTCTTTTAGACTTAAACATAAATGAGTTTTAAGTCATTTTAGAGATTTGTTTGTAAATCTTAAGGACTTATTTTAAATAGGTGTTTTTACAGACTTATTAATTTTAAATCCAGAAAAAGTTTTGTCCCGCTAATAAGTCTTCTTAGATTTAAAAATAAGTCCAAGGATTTTAGAGAGTGGGGTCAAACATATCACCATAAAATCATAAATAGTCAACTGTAGAAGATCTAAAAGGATTAAATACACAAAATTACAAATCAGTGATTAGTTGAAGTCAAACAAACTTGATTTATTCATAAAAAGTCACCAATAGAGGGCACTATTCAAAACATTTTAAAATACCTCCAAAGTTCACAGATGCTACATAGAAAGTTCCATTTAAGGTGTAAAATGTTTTTAAATTTAAATTAAAACATAGTAGCGGATCCTCTGATGCAAAAATATCCATAGAACCCCTCTGTTTTCCGGAGATATTTGAGATTTAGTGTCATTTACGCACATTTTCTATGACGGACTGATAACGTTAGTCTCTCACGCAGTATCAAGTTAGATAATATCTTTCGCAGTCTGTGACACAAGACTACACCGTGGTGGGAAATACTTTCTGGGCTGCCGTAGGGTACTATGGATGTTTTTGCATCAGAGGATCCGTTGCTATGTTTTTGTTTTGAATGTGTATCATAATTGGGTCTGAACCTATAGCACCTAGAAAATTGAACGTTTTTATTGGGTACTTCAGTGCTCGTAGACACGCAAAAGTGAACACGCAATTGCTTTGGTCGCATCCATTTTTTCCCGCAATGCCTTTCGATATTTTTCCAGTCTTGAGAATTTTGAAACACTGGTTTTAATTTACGTCAAAATACTCCCATTAATGTTTCTTTAGATTTTTAAAGGGATAGAGTTACACACAATAATTGCGATTCAACTCAAAATCATTTGAATTTATCAACTACATGCATAAAACATCAAGCTGAAGCCCCAAAAGCCATTATTTGCCCATTTTGACCAAAATATTGAAAGCAGTGCCTTCTATTGACCATTTTTAAAGATTTTTTTTAATTTGAACTGGGAATCTACAGTACTTTCTTCACATTTATCACAGTTGGACAAAAAATGTTTAAACCAGCTTCAAAAAATGTAATTTTATAGGATTTTAATGCTTTTGGCGGCCATTTTAAAAAGCGCCCTCTAGTGTTAATATCATAACATTTTAGAATAATGCAAGGCACACTTCAAAATAAAAAAAAATGCAAAATTTATTAATTTAAAACATTTTACACCTTAAACGGAACATTCTATGTAGCATCTGTGAACTTTGGAGGTATTTTAAAATAATTTGAATAGTGCCCTCTATAGGTGACTTTTTATGAATAAATCAAGTTTGTTTGACTTAAACTAATTACTGATTTGTAATTTTGTGTATTTAATCCTTTAGATCTTCTACAGTTGACCATTTATGATTTTATGGCGATATGTTTGAGCCCCCGGTGGTTCATTTTAGGTCATTTGGCGGCCATTTTGAAAATCGCCCTCTAGTGAGAGTTCCCACCATTTGGTGAGGTTGGACTCGGCTTAAGTAATCAGCATCCTCAAAACCCCTAGAACCACTCTTCTCAAAAAATTCCCCCAACGGTCAAGGGACCTCCATATTTGACCCTATATGCTTCCCAACAAGATCTGCGGCCAGTATATTTTTTTCTAATATTGATTCAAGCAGTTAAACATATAACGATATATATTTCACACAAAATTAATAACATATTTGGAATCTGCAACACTATCAAATATCACCCACCCCAAACATATTTTATTGATTCTGTTAATGACGTCTCGTGTACGCTAAGGTCAGAAATACTTTCACACACAAATAATGAGCCTTGTCACAAGTTGATCTGAATTATATATAAATAAACCTTTTAATGATCTTTATTGATTTGGGTTACGAATTTTGGGTATTCCAAAACATTACATAAATCAAAATTACACAATTCCACACAATTTATAACTGATACCTAATTTTCAAAAGAGGCGTTGCAGCTCAACGATGATATGTCCTCTCAGCGAAACCTCCAAAATGACAGCGCACACGTTCATACAAAAACTCAGGTAATAATTCCAAGGGAATCTCTCAGTCCTGAGGTAATCTGTCCAGCCAGTTCAAGACGACGGTGGTTTCCCTTCCCTCGACAGAAATGGTCCACAATTCATTAAATCCAGGTATTATAACCACCATCAGTCTGTCGCTTAATGATTCCCATATAGACCACAAAATTGGAATCCCTTTTTGTTTCCGAAAAACTGAAGCTCTTTGGCTTAAAAGACGACAGCAGACACTTTAGCTATCAAGCTCCGGCGGCATCCAATTTAAATCCCTGGCACTATATTAGAACTGAAATCTAACCATCATTGTACAAGTGAAAACTAGCTATATTATACTGTATAGCTCCAGAGCTCTAGTTAGCTCCTGATTTCAACTGCTGGCATCGAGTCTTCCAGTGATAGTATTTAACTACTCACAGATAGATTCCCCTTTCTAACAACAATATTCATTACATTATCTCATTGCATAAACAGCACCTTACACTAGCTGACCACTAGAATTCATCACCCGATTACATCACTTCATAATATAACTTTGTGGGGAATTCCTAGTTCGCAATATTTTGGATCTCAAAACATAAACAATTTCTAAGTTAGCATCCTGGGGAATTCCCCACGTCCACTATTGTTGCAATCTAAACAGTGCAGTTGCAAAAAAAACTCTAGGAATACCCTTTTCTCTCTTTTATGAGTACACCAAAGTGCCTTTTCCGTGAGAATGAGAAATCTTCTCAAATAAAATTGAGAAATAATATTTTTAAAAGTTTACTCAGACAAAATGGAGGCCATATAACACTCTAAAATATCAGAAATACAAAAGAAACATGATATGGACAGGAATGCAACATAACGTACCATTTAATGTACTGATTATAGGTATAATGGACGTGTAAAAAAAGTAGTAAAGTAACACAAACTGAGCATATGGCAACACTTGTGTATCAGCCGCCCAAGCAACTAAACTGTATTAATTCGTCCAAAAAAACATTCAATGATTGACACTTATGCAAACATGACCCGAAATGCCAATTCACACAACAATTTTACAATTAAAGTCCACAAATTTCACTATAAGGAAATTGGCATTTCCCAAAATGCCTATTTTTGCAACACCCGCCTATGATAGATATATTTCCCCAAGCGTTTCTCATCAGATATGTTTGGGGAAGGTCGTTTTAGGTATACAACAGAAGTCAATATTCTAGACCAGCGCGGCAAGTGGATTTTTTCTTCTTACAAACATAGGCCCAAACAAAAAGGTCAATTTTTTATCAAAGTTGTGTAAAACTTACAGTGTTGTCAGGAGTCCAAAATTCATAGTTTTAAAAAAGCAGGGGTGGTTTTGAGAACAATTTTTCTGAATTAAAAAAAAAAAAAAAAAAAAAAAAAAAAAAAGATGAAATTAAATTTGAAATATTGTTTGTTTGAACTGATCAGGCAATTGACTCCTTCTAAAAAGGCAAATTTTCACTTTTTTCAGCTCCAAAATAGCTGAAAATTGCCCAAAAAACACAAAATGGGCCGTTTGCTATGGCAACGAGCCCCGTTTGAATAAGTTGCATTTCGGCAAAATTCCTCCTCCCTAAAACCCCTTCCACCTCACAATTTTATGAGCAAAATTATTTTTTGAGCTTGGCAGCTATACTAATATTTAGGTGGGGTCGCACTTAAAGCAATATTAGCAATTTTTTTGAAGGAGCGCCCCCAATTTTTTCAAAAATTTGAGGATTGGAGATTTTTACACGGTGACATGGTAATGCTAGTACAACTACTATACCTGTGAATCGTTAAGCTCGAACATGTCTATGTGTCACAACGAAGGAATTGGTACTAGAATAATTATTATCGGGGATCCCGGATAATAATTCAACGGCTGACTGGAAACGGCCTTCCAATGTGAAATAGCCGGGAAATAGTGCCATGTAAGTGTCTACGCTCATTCCATTAGTTGTTTTACTAGTTCAGGCAAGCCAAGTAGAGGTTATTTTCTCGAAGGTGGCACTATTCATCATGGACGGACAAAACGTATATAGCATTTCAGCTCCGCCGTTAAGTCCAATCTGGGATCCCATTTTAATTAAAAATCTCTTATTTTAAGGATAACTACGCATTTTTTAGCATTCTCGTTTGCAGTATAGTTTCGTAGACAATTACCAACATAACTCTGCAAAATATCAAATTTTGAAAAGTGGGGGCTCTCAAAAATGTGCTAATATTGCTTTAATTTGCATAATTGCGTATCGCTAAAGGACATTCGTATTGCAAAATTCATTGCTACATGAAAAAACTACTTTACCATACATCTTGTTGTGAATCATATGGAGGGGCAGGGTGGGGTGTGGAGGGTAAGGGTGGAGTCGTTGGACGCTGAGTGGGTGTTAAGGGGTGGGGGTGGGGTGTGCGTCAGGGACGGGGGTGGGATGCGTTGGGGAAGGGTGGCGGGAGAGGGGTTCGTTGATTTGTGCGTCGGGGTGGGGTCGGGTAGTGTGCGTCGGTGAGGGGTGGGAAACCTCTGTGACCTTGTGTGACCTCGGTGACCCAATGTGACCCCGTGTGATCCCATGTGACCTTTTGACTCAAGTTGACCTTTGTTGCCCTCTCGTGACTTGGTGACTCATTGTTCCCCCTCGACCCCTTCACAAACGACGGACGCCGCAGACGACACTAGCAGTCCAACGACCGTGACGTATTTTTTAATCATTTCAACCACAATAGTGCTTCTTCTTGTAGCCTTACGGCGCTTTCGGTTTGGGTTGTTGAAGATTTAAAGTTTTATTGTTGAATACATCCCGTTGATTGGGTCCATGAAATACGCAGGTCATTGCGCACCCGAACCCCTGCCCAAAACCTCTTACATGTCATTCAATTACCTTCAAATCCCCGGCATGTCGTCCCGAGCGGGGTATTCTTACATTTGGTAACGAACACCCAATTGCCTACAATGCACGCGCTCCCCCAGAATTTGATCACATATTATTTAATGCTCTAGGAATATAAACAAAATCACTTTTTCTTCTTGGCAAGAATCCACGAGGACCTTCAGAGTCAGAAAGTATATTGAGTAAGAAAATAAAGAACATGGAAATAAGTAATAATACATTTCTAAATAAAAATAGGAACGATTCAGCCTTGTATCATAACCTCTTCTTTTGGGACTAAATTCTAGAAAGACCATAAACAAACCTATGTGGAAAATTCCATTTGATTAGGCCAAGAAACAAAAGGTTCGTCATCACAGTCTTCCCTCGTTCCGCATAGGTCTAACAATCAATCGTACCCGCATTCCTCAAGGAATTTTTTAACATTGTTTTTTTTTCCTAAACTGGTCAAAAAAAAGAAAGAAAAGAAAAACCAGTTAATGGCGAAATGGCCGAAAAAAAGTCTCTAAAAAGCATAAAAAAGAATTTACCGTCGCCATAAATATAGCGCATAGCTTTTTTTGACCTAAAAACGCCACAGGATACTGAGAAGGATTTTTTTTTTGTGCTTACAAATTCGTTTTGATTTTACGAGTATTTTCAGAGTTTTGGTGGAAGGGGGCACGGTTTTTTTTTTTTTTTTTTTTTGGCATATTCATTGCCGACCGGCCTTTATCAAACAACTCAATTGAGGAATATATTTTATTATAAACTCAGCGTTTTAAACAGAAACATTTGACAAATTCATGAGGCCTATTCTAAACACTATCTCTGAACATTGATGTTTTTTATTATTTTGTTAAATAATGCAATACCTTATTATATGCGCATTATTTACGCAGGGTGGAATTACGAACAAATTTTGGAGCAAAGAGGGTGAGATGAAAATTGACATGGGGGGGGGCAATGGATATTTAAAATGGATAAATTCCATAAACAGGAGGATGCGAAATATTGACGGAAGTGAATAGGGGGACGTGGAATTTTCGCTTGTAAAAGTGAATCCCTCCATCCCCTGTCGTAAATACCAAGACCCTCCCTAAATTATAAAACATTTAAATATATACCTTGGCTTTTGTGCAAGACTAGTTGGGCCCTCTGATCTGTCACTCTGGTAGCGTTATTGTTGGGCCTTAGCCAACCAATATTGTAAGTACCCAGATGGTTTCCTTTCGATGAGATAAGAATATGAAAAGAAATGTTTTTTTAAATGTTTTTGTGCCTGCAGCTTTTAAACTTTAGCCCTATGAAAAAATATATTCTAGATATAGAGTAGGCCTATAGAGTATATCGAGTATAGGAAAAATAACTGTCTTACCTATAGTTCGCAAGGTAAAATGATGTAACCGGGAGGGAAGGGACCAGTATGTAAAGGCTGTTAAGACCCCCCTCTTTCAGCATCGGTGTCACCAAAGACCCAGAATATTTTTTTTTTTTAATTTCCACCCGTGAAAGACCCAATATATTTTGAAATTTTGTACTGGCATCCACCCAAAGACCCATATTTGGGGGAAAATTTGAACATTAACCCAACGACCTCTACTTTTTAGAATTAATTTTACAAAATCTCACTCCAACACCCCAATTTAAAAAATGACAAATGTCTAGCCTTTACTAAAAAAAGTCGGATTCCCGACTTTTATTAGTAACCAAAGTATTCAAAAATTCATACAGGGTCTTTAATACGACAATTCCAATACAACACGTGCAACAAAAAAAAAAAAACAAAAAAAGGACTTGATGAAAAATACAGGGGGCGATTTGGTACATTGTGAAGAACTCGTGATAGTGGCTTTCAATGGAGGACAACACAGTTTTAGAGTGGTGTTCTCTCTCCTCTTTTTCACTCTTTTGGAGTGAAAGTTCATTGATTTCTCTCTTTTGGGTGGTTTACACTCTTTTTCAATCGCTTTTTTCACTATTTCTTACATTTAGAGATAAGGATGACATTATATCTAATCTATCAATTAGGCTATATTTTCCTTATCTCATTTTGGAGGAGGGGGAGGGTTAAGGCTTTTTTGATGGAGGGTTTCCTCCCCTGTCCAACTCTCTCCAAATGGGTATGACAATGAATGTTTTGTAAATATCAGCAATCAAATTCAAAATGCCGGAACGGGCCAGCTATAACAGGGATTTTGAGGGCGATATTTTTTGTTCAAAAGGGGGGACTTTCCCAAACATTGCTAAAGGGGGGGGGGGGGGGGGGGAGGCAAACGAGGGACTCTTTTACAAAAATGTTAACCTTTTGAGCATACAAAACAAAGCATAACAAACCTTCATTTTGCCTCTTTTGAACCTTTTTCAGCTCTTTTGACGCACTTTTGGAAATGTGAAATGGGGGGGGAAATATATGCAATTCGGCCTATATCCTCGAAGATTTCAAGAAAGAGATAGACTAACCTGGTACATTTTCATCATTATTTGAATGGATAATATGTGTACGAGGTTCTAGGGCCTTCCATACCACTGCTCTTGCATTGTTAGGCTTATTTTAGTCTGACCTAGGCGTGGGCGATGGCATCCCAGACTTAGTAATCTTGCTGAGCCTTGAACACGTTTTTTTAAATACTAGACATTGGGCTGCGCTTGCGGTCTTGGTTTCTGTTTTGTTAGGCATTATGCTATTGTAATGCATAGCCTTATATATGTAATGCTAGTAAAAACGGGCCAAGTCGCTGCGATCAACACGATGTTAGTGTGAAAACCGGGGTGATATCCCTAGGGCCTAACGTCACTTAATACAGTTAAGGCTGCTATAGGCTAGGCATATGTAAATGCAACTTTGCCACTTTAAAAAAATAGACCAAAATCACGGAGCGGACCCCGGCTTTGTTTTTAGGGGAATAGTGCCCCTAATATGTCTAAACAGAGAATATAATGCTGGTCCCTTTTTGCGGTTTAAATCGTCAGGGTTTTGGTAGTATTTATTTCCGAAAAGGACAGGATAAAAGAGCCCACACAGAAAAGGTGAGTCACTGTCCGTAGGCATATAGGGCCTACTGTGAAACACTTGGTCCAAAAAATGAGTCAAGGTGACTCATGAGGCAAAGCTGTTTCCCTATAGGCCTATGGCCACAAATTGACTCACTAATAGTAATACGCAAGTGGCTCACCTTTTTGTTTCTGTGTGTGAGCTTTGTCAAACGGGCAATATTTCAATGAATGATGTGACTTGCCTTTGCTTCATTGGCTTGGCTATCAATATCATGCTATGCCTTAGGCCTAAACCAACCCAGGGCCAAGCAAGCTCAATTGGCAAGGGTACGGATTGTCATAGGCGATCCCTAGCCTAGGCTCGGCTAGCAATCAGATGATATGACGTAAACCATTTCTCTGCAAAGCAAAGTTCCAGTCCACGAGACTAGTTTAGGGGCTATATGCATAGCATAGGCTTTGTTTCATAACTAATAAGCAAAAAAGTTACACACAAAAAAGCACCACATCACAGGGCCTGGCTGGGAGGAGGATTTGAATTTTAATCTGGATCGGCACGGATCAGGTTTTATGGGCAGTTTCAACTTTTTAGGGTTGTACAGTCGCCAACTTGATTTTAATGAACGCCAACTTTCACTGCAAATTAAACCCGTAATTAAAAAAAAAGTTTCAATTAGGGCCTTTAACTAGGGCCTAGGCCTATCATAATTTAAAGTGTCAATCATATTCCGGTCTAACATCAGGTCAGATATTTTCCCAAAAGATTGCAATTCCCGGAAGGCCAATAATGGGCTTTTTTGTATGAAGGTTCAGTTCGCAGACCCCCATTTCGCAACACATGGAAATCATGACATTCCCACTTTGCCTTGTATGATTCACAATGTATAATGGCAATATGAATTAGTGAATATGAATGACAATTATGTCATTCAATTGTTCCAGATCGTCTCATGTCATTCGGTATGGGCCCCATGGCATTCCATTGCCAAAGGCCAATGGCAGCACATGGTGCCATGTCTGCGATCCCACCCACACCACCCAGTTCTATTTCGTTTCTTAGGTTCATTATTTGAATATCTACCTGTGCTATTGTTAGCTATTTGGACAGTAACTACTACGTGTAGAGAGAGGCTAAAAATACTTAACATATCATTTCTTTTTCATTTTCAACTGGGAAAATGAGGACTAGATCTGCGAAACAATAATTGCACACTGAATGTCGTCTGCTTTTATATAGCGCGCGAACCGCGTTCATTTCCGCTCACCGCGAGCACCGAGTCTGGCGCGCGGGAAAGACACTGGCATGGTCAGCACAGGATACGATATAGTCGCCCCCCACATCGACCGACCAAACTTCCGGGTAAGATTTTCTCCAATGTAAACAGTGCAGCCGATCACATAGAACCGGCAAAACTAATTTATTCTTTACTTGGACTGCAAATAAATACACGATTAAGACTTAAGACATAATGAGCGAAACTCTGAGTCGTTTTGGGTTCATTATGACATGTAAAAAAAATTTCCGGAAATTGCGACAGTGTATCGTACATTGTGGGCCGGTACCGGCATCTGGTTGACAGTGTGTGCAGACATTGATGCAATGGAAAAATGCACTATGGGGTGAATACCTATGTTCAGAGTCAATTTTCGTAAATTGTTAGAAATTTTTGGGAGGTATTGGTTTCCAGC